>VSWD01000003.1:5586290-5753851 GCA_033119305.1 Pinctada imbricata | reverse complement strand
CATGCTTTTAATCAGTAGGTGCCCTTTTGATAATATTGACATTACTGAAACTGTAACATGCTTGTAACCAGTAGGTGCCCTTTTGGTATATTGACATTACTTGAAACTGTAACATGATTGTAATCAAGTAGGTTCCCTTTTGGTATATTGACATAACCTGAAACTGTCACATGCTTGTAATCAGTAGGTGCCCTTTTGGTATATTGCCATTACTGAAACTGTAACATGCTTGTATCCAGCAGGTGCCCTTTTGATATATTGACATAACTGAAACTGTAACATGCTTGTAATCAGCAGGTGTCCTTTTGGTATATTGACATTACTGAAACTGTAACATGCTTGTAATCAGTAGGTGCCCTTTTGATATATTGACATTACTGAAACTGTAACATGCTTGTAACCAGTAAGGTTGCCCTTTTGATATATTGACATTACTGAAACTGTAACATGCTTGTAACCAGTAGGTGCCCTTTTGATATATTGACATTACTGAAACTGTAACATGCTTGTAATCAGTAGGTGCCCTTTTGATATATTGACATTACTGAAACTGTAACATGCTTGTAATCAGTAGGTACCCTTTTGGTATATTGACATTACTGAAACTGTAACATGCTTGTAATCAGTAGGTGCCCTTTTGATATATTGACATTTATCTAAAACCTTAACATGCTTGTATCCAGCAGGTGCCCTTTTGGTATATTGACATTACTGAAACTGTAACATGATTGTAATCAGTAGGTGCCCTTTTGGTATATTGACATTACTGAAACTGTAACATGCTTGTAATCAGCAGGTGCCCTTTTGGTATATTGACATTACTGAAACTGTAACATGATTGTAATCAGTAGGTGCCCTTTTGGTATATTGACATAACTGAAACTGTAACATGCTTGTAATCAGCAGGTGCCCTTTTGATATATTGACATTACTGAAACTGTAACATGCTTGTAATCAGTAGGTGCCCTTTTGGTATATTGACATTACTGAAACTGTAACATGCTTGTAATCAGCAGGTGCCCTTTTGGTGTATTGACATTACTGAAACTGTAACATGATTGTAATCAGTAGGTGCCCTTTTGGTATATTGACATTACTGAAACTGTAACATGCTTGTAATCAGCAGGTGCCCTTTTGGTATATTGGCATTACTGAAACTGTAACATGCTTGTAAACAGTAGGTGCCCTTTTGATATATTGACATAACTGAAACTGTAACATGCTTGTAATCAGCAGGTGCCCTTTTGATATATTGACATTACTGAAACTAACATGCTTGTAATCAGCAGGTGCCCTTTTGATATATTGACATTACTGAAACTGTAACATGCTTGTAATCAGTAGGTGCCCTTTTGATATATTGACATTACTGAAACTGTAACATGCTTGTAATCAGTAGGTACCCTTTTGGTATATTGACATTACTGAAACTGTAACATGCTTGTAATCAGCAGGTGCCCTTTTGATATATTGACATTACTGAAACTGTAACATGCTTGTAATCAGCAGGTGCCCTTTTGATATATTGACATTACTGAAACTGTAACATGCTTGTAATCAGCAGGTGCCCTTTTGATATATTGACATTACTGAAACTGTAACATGCTTGTAATCAGTAGGTGCCCTTTTGGTATATTGACATTACTGAAACTGTAACGTGCTTGTAACCAGCAGGTGCCCTTTTGATATATTGACATTACTGAAACTGTAACATGCTTGTAATCAGTAGGTGCCCTTTTGGTATATTGACATTACTGAAACTGTAACATGCTTGTAGTCAGCAGGTGCCCTTTTGATATATTGACATTACTGAAACTGTAACATGCTTGTAAACAGTAGGTGCCCTTTTGGTATATTGACATTACTGAAACTGTAACATGCTTGTAAACAGTAGGTGCCCTTTTGATATATTGACATTACTGAAACTGTAACATGCTTGTAAACAGTAGGTGCCCTTTTGATATATTGACATTACTGAAACTGTAACATGCTTGTAACCAGCAGGTGTCCTTTTGGTATATTGACATTTATCTAAAACCGTAACATGCTTGTAACCAGCAGGTGCCCTTTTGATATATTGACATTACTGTAACTGTAACGTGCTTGTAATCAGCAGGTACCCTTTTGATATATTGACATTACTGAAACTGTAACATGATTGTTATCAGTAGGTACCCTTTTGGTATATTGACATTACTGAAACTGTAACATGCTTGTAATCAGTAGGTGCCCTTTTGATATATTGACATTACTGAAACTGTAACGTGCTTGTAACCAGCAGGTACCCTTTTGGTATATTGACATTACTGAAACTGTAACATGATTGTTATCAGTAGGTACCCTTTTGGTATATTGACATTACTGAAACTGTAACATGCTTGTAATCAGTAGGTGCCCTTTTGGTATATTGACATTACTGAAACTGTAACATGCTTGTAATCAGTAGGTGCCCTTTTGGTATATTGACATAACTGAAACTGTAACATGCTTGTAATCAGCAGGTACCCTTTTGTACAATGATGTAACTGTTCCTTGCTGTAATAATATCTAAATTCTATACATCCCCAACTTTTTGAGATAAAAAATCTGCAGCTTTTCACTGTTCGACTGTCTGTGTGTCTGATCAGCCTGATTCTTTCTGCAGACCTATAAACATTACATAGACAAGGACATGTTTTCTATATAAACACAGAACATGGAATAGTATATGTCAGCTGACTCGTGGTCCTAGTGAGGCTTGAACCAGAAACGTTATGGTTATACTGGCCTGTCTCCCTTACCACTACACCACAACTACATGGTTATACTGGCCTGTCGCCCTTACCACTACACCACAACTACATGGTTATACTGGCCTGTCACCCTTACCACTACACCACAACTACATGGTTATACTGGCCTGTCACCCTTACCACTACACCACAACTACATGGTTATACTGGCCTGTCACCCTTACCACTACACCACAACTACAATCAGCCTGACTCTTGACATAACTAGAAACCTTATGGTTATACTGGCCTGTCGCCCTTACCACTACACCACAACTACAATCAGCCTGACTCTTGACATAACTAGAAACCTTATGGTTACTGGCCTGTCGCCCTTACCACTACACCACAACTACAATCAGCCTGACTCTTGACATAACTAGAAACCTTATGGTTATACTGGCCTGTCGCCCTTACCACTACACCACAACTACCATCAGCCTGACTCTTGACATAACTAGAAACCTTATGGTTACTGGCCTGTCGCCCTTACCACTACACCACAACTACAATCAGCCTGACTCTTGACATAACTAGAAACCTTATGGTTATACTGGCCTGTCGCCCTTACCACTACACCACAACTACCATCAGCCTGACTCTTGACATAACTAGAAACCTTATGGTTACTGGCCTGTCACCCTTACCACTACACCAAAACTACCATCAGCCTGACTCTTGACATAACTAGAAACCTTATGGTTACTGGCCTGTCGCCCTTACCACTACACCACAACTACAATCAGCCTGACTCTTGACATAACTAGAAACCTTATGGTTATACTGACCTGTCGCCCTTACCACTACACCACAACTACAATCAGCCTGACTCTTGACATAACTAGAAACCTTATGGTTACTGGCCTGTCACCCTTACCACTACACCACAACTACAATCAGCCTGACTCTTGACATATCATAACCTTATGGTTATACTGGCCTGTCGCCCTTACCACTACACCACAACTACATGGTTATACTGGCCTGTCACCCTTACCACTACACCACAACTACATGGTTATACTGGCCTGTCACCCTTACCACTACACCACAACTACATGGTTATACTGGCCTGTCACCCTTACCACTACACCACAACTACAATCAGCCTGACTCTTGACATAACTAGAAACCTTATGGTTATACTGGCCTGTCGCCCTTACCACTACACCACAACTACCATCAGCCTGACTCTTGACAACACTAGAAACCTTATGGTTACTGGCCTGTCGCCCTTACCACTACACCACAACTACAATCAGCCTGACTCTTGACATAACTAGAAACCTTATGGTTATACTGGCCTGTCGCCCTTACCACTACACCACAACTACCATCAGCCTGACTCTTGACATAACTAGAAACCTTATGGTTACTGGCCTGTCGCCCTTACCACTACACCACAACTACAATCAGCCTGACTCTTGACATAACTAGAAACCTTATGGTTATACTGGCCTGTCACCCTTACCACTACACCACAACTACAATCAGCCTGACTCTTGACATAACTAGAAACCTTATGGTTATACTGGCCTGTCGCCCTTACCACTACACCACAACTACAATCAGCCTGACTCTTGACATAACTAGAAACCTTATGGTTATACTGGCCTGTCGCCCTTACCACTACACCACAACTACAATCAGCCTGACTCTTGACATAACTAGAAACCTTATGGTTACTGGCCTGTCACCCTTACCACTACACCACAACTACAATCAGCCTGACTCTTGACATATCATAACCTTATGGTTATACTGGCCTGTCGCCCTTACCACTACACCACAACTACCATCAGCCTGACTCTTGACCTAACTAGAAACCTTATGGTTATACTGGCCTGTCGCCCTTACCACTACACCACAACTACCATCAGCCTGACTCTTGACCTAACTAGAAACCTTATGGTTATACTGGCCTGTCACCCTTACCACTACACCACAACTACCATCAGCCTAACTTAGACATTTCATAACCTTATGGTTATACTGGCCTGTCGCCCTTACCACTACACCACAACTACCATCAGCCTGACTCTTGACATAACTAGAAACCTTATGGTTATACTGGCCTGTCACCCTTACCACTACACCACAACTACCATCAGCCTAACTTAGACATTTCATAACCTTATGGTTATACTGGCCTGTCGCCCTTACCACTACACCACAACTACCATCAGCCTGACTCTTGACATAACTAGAAACCTTATGGTTACTGGCCTGTCGCCCTTACCACTACACCACAACTACCATCAGCCTGACTCTTGACATATCATAACCTTAATCCTCTTCCATATTCTCGAGCTCTAGAGAGATCCGTATCATTTACTAAGGTTATTACTCACTGTGGCGTATCACATGATACACAAATGATACATGTGATATGTTCCATGGGAATCCCCTTTGATTAAACCAATTAAATACTGTTTAAATCTTCTTTTAATGATTTTACTTAAGGCCTATCATATGGCCATTATCATCAATGATATGATGGTTATCTATTCTGGTCAAGAATAGATGTGTATTCAGAGAACACTTAAACAGAAAATTTTCAATGCTCACCACATGTTATGATATGGTGCACGGACAGATACAAAATTTTCTGTTTAAGTGTTCTCCAAATACACGTCTATTTTTGACCAGAATAAATTACCATCATATAATTAATAATAATGACCATATGATCGGCCTAAAATAAATGCATATAAAGTAGATTTAGACAGTATTTACTTGGTTTAATCAAAGGGGATTCCCGTGGAACATATCATTTGTGTATCACATGATATGCCACAGTGTTACTGTTGACATACTTTTCCAAGAGTTCATATCATTCAAAAAATCAAACTATGTAAACTCTTCCCTGCTAACATTATACATGTAGATATATGAATGAAGTCTTTCAGCTGATTAGTTGGGACATAGTATGCTTTACTCTTGTGTACATGTAATTATGAATTACTCTTGTGTACATGTAATTATGAACTACTTGATGACACAGAGAGAAAATTCTATTTCAGTTTTTGCCGTCTCTGTGATTAGTCCACTAGAGATGGTACGGACAAAGATGCAGTCAGAAAAGCTGAGGTACGGCCAGGTGTCCACGGCGATCAGTAACATGGTGAGGGAGGGAGGAGTGTGGGCACTGTGGAGAGGATGGGTTCCCACTATTTGGAGGGACGTACCTTTTTCAGGTAAGAGAAAAAAATTAACTCAAGCTTGTGGCAATAAAAGTTAATTTCAAAGCGTGGATAAATGTAACATACATATTTATACATGCAGCATGTAAAGTGAAGGGCTGAAAAAATATAATAGGTGACATACATTGTGTGTGTACTTTCTATTTACAGCATTATATTGGTGCAGTTATGAACTTTTAAAGTCCCATTTACTGAGAACTACAGGTTCTGACACAATGACGTTCTCACACAGTTTTATGTCTGGTGCCATAGCAGGAACGGTGAGTTATTATTACATTTACTGAGAATTACAGGTTCTGACACAATGACGGTCACACATAGTTTTATCTCTGGTGCCATAGCAGGAACGGTGAGTTATTTTTAGCTCTACTGGTCTCAGACCAGTCGAGCTTATGCGATACCCCGTCGTCCGTCGTCCGTCCGTCTGTCCTTCTGTCCGTCCGTCCGTCCGTAAACAATTCTTGTGCTCGCAACTCCTCTGAAACCATAGGAGATAGAAAGTTAATTCTTTTTGCATCCTACTTGGTATGTGGTCTAGTTGTGCATCTGACATTTGGTTTCAGCCCCTGACCCCCAGGGTCTTAGAAAATGGGCGTGGCCATGAAAATCTATGTAATCTTGTGCTCGCAACTCCTCTAACACTATAAATGATAGAGACTTAATTCTTTTTGCAATATGATGGGTCTGTGGTGTAGCTATGCACCTGATATTTTGTTTGAGCCCCTGACCCCCAGGGTCTTAGAAAATAGGTGTGGTCATTTTCACCTATATAACTCTATGTAATCTTGTGCTCGCAACTCCTCTGACACTATAAATGATGGAGACTTCATTCTTTTTGCAATATGATGGGTCTGTGGTCTAGTTGTGCACCTGATATTTTGTTTGAGCCCCTGACCCCCAGGGTCTTAGAAAATGGGTGTGGTCATTTTCACCTATATAACTCTATGTAATCTTGTGCTCGCAACTCCACAGACACTATAATTGATGGAGACTTAATTCTTTTTGCAATATGATGGGTCTGTGGTGTAGTTGTGCACATGATATTTTGTTTGAACCCCTGACCCCCAGGGTCGTAGAAAATGGGTGTGGTCATTTTCACCCATATAACTCTATGTAATCTTGTGCTCGCAACTCCTCTGACACTATAAATCATGGAGACTTCATTCTTTTTGCAATATGATGGGTCTGTGGTCTAGTTGTGCACCTGATATTTTGTTTGAGCCCCTGACCCCCAGGGTCTTAGAAAATGGGTGTGGTCATTTTTAGCTCGACTGCACTTTAGTGCAAAAGAGCTATTGCAATACCCCTGGCGTCGGCGTCCGCGTCGGCGTCGGCGTCCGCGTCGGCGTCCGCGTCGGCGTCGGCGTCGTCCGAACTAGATGATAAGGTAAATGTTAAGATTACACATTTACCTTTCCTATATTCATATTCTGTTGGTTTTTTTTGTTGCAAATGTTTAATTATACATCATTTAATATATCCAGATGAGGATATAGCCCCTGGGGTTGGGATTTTTAAAATTATTTCAAATGATAAGGCAAATGTTGAGATGATAAGGTAAATGTTAAGATAGCAATAAAGTCTTTAAAAGCCAATATTGAGCAAAGTATAAGTGCTACATGTACCAAACTTACATATTTGATGTATCTTTGATCAAACTTTCAAAAAATGACCTTGACCTACTTTTTTCCGCTTGAATGATTTTGCCTTTAAAAGCCAATATTGAGCAAAGTATAAGTGCTACATGTACCAAACTTGCAAATGGATGTATCTTTGATCAAACTTTCATAAAATGACCTTGACCTACTTTTTTCCGCTTGAATGATTTTGCCTTTAAAAGCCAATATTGAGCAAAGTATAAGTGCTACATGAACCAAACTTACATATTTGATGTATCTTTGATCAAACTTTCAAAAAATGACCTTGACCTACTTTTTTCCGCTTGAATGATTTTGCCTTTAAAAGCCAATATTGAGCAAAGTATAAGTGCTACATGTACCAAACTTGCATATTGGATGTATCTTTGATCAAACTTTCATAAAATGACCTTGACCTACTTTTTTCCGCTTCAATGATTTTGCCTTTAAAAGCCAATATTGAGCAAAGTATAAGTGCTACATGAACCAAACTTACATATTTGATGTATCTTTGATCAAACTTTCAAAAAATGACCTTGACCTACTTTTTTCCGCTTCAATGATTTTGCCTTTAAAAGCCAATATTGAGCAAAGTATAAGTGCTACATGAACCAAACTTACATATTTGATGTATCTTTGATCAAACTTTCAAAAAATGACCTTGACCTACTTTTTTCCGCTTGAATGATTTTGCCTTTCAAAGCCAATATTGAGCAAAGTATAAGTGCTACATGTACCAAACTTGCATATTGGATGTATCTCTGATCAAACTTTCATAAAATGACCTTGACCTACTTTTTCCGCTTGAATTATTTTACCTTTAAAAGCCAATATTGAGAAAAGTATAAGTGCTACATGCACCAGACTTGCATATTGGATGCATCTTGGGTTAGACTATTGAAATATGACCTTGACCTAATTTTTCCGCTTCAGTGATTTTGCTTTAAATTGGCAATATTGAGCTAACTATAAGTGCTACATGCACCAGACTTGCATATTGGATGCATCTTGGGTTTGACTATTGAAATCTGACCTTGACCTACTTTTTCTGCTTCAGTGATTTATGATGAGATATATGTTGTTGCCTGAGAAAGGGAGTTTAAATAAATTGGCTGTCATGAGAGATATTATGCTATGCAGTCGAGCATTAGGTGACTCTGGCAACTATTTTTACCTATATAACTCTATGTAATCTTGTGCTCGCAACTCCTCTGACACTATAAATGATGGAGACTTAATTCTTTTTGCAATATGATGGGTCTGTGGTCTAGTTGTGCACCTGATATTTTGTTTGAGCCCCTGACCCCCAGGGTCTTAGAAAATGGGTGTGGTCATTTTTACCTATATAGCTCTATGTAATCTTGTGCTCGCAACTCCTCTGACACTATAAATGATGGAGACTTAATTCTTTTTGCAATATGATGGGTCTGTGGTCTAGTTGTGCACCTGATATTTTGTTTGAGCCCCTGACCCCCAGGGTCGTAGAAAATGGGTGTGGTCATTTTCACCCATATAACTCTATGTAATCTTGTGCTCGCAACTCCTCTGACACTATAAATCATGGAGACTTCATTCTTTTTGCAATATGATGGGTCTGTGGTCTAGTTGTGCACCTGATATTTTGTTTGAGCCCCTGACCCCCAGGGTCTTAGAAAATGGGTGTGGTCATTTTTACCTATATAACTCTATGTAATCTTGTGCTCGCAACTCCTCTGACACTATAAATGATGGAGACTTAATTCTTTTTGCAATATGATGGGTCTGTGGTCTAGTTGTGCACCTGATATTTTGTTTGAGCCCCTGACCCCCAGGGTCTTAGAAAATGGGTGTGGTCGTTTTTACCTATATAGCTCTATGTAATCTTGTGCTCGCAACTCCTCTGACACTATAAATGATGGAGACTTAATTCTTTTTGCAATATGATGGGTCTGTGGTCTAGTTGTGCACCTGATATTTTGTTTGAGCCCCTGACCCCCAGGGTCTTTGGAAATGGGTGTGGTCATTTTCACCTATATAACTCTATGTAATCTTGTGCTCGCAGACCTCTGACACTATTAATGATGGAGACTTATTTTTTTTCTCAATATGATGAGTCTGTGGTTTAGTTGTATACCTGATATTTTGTTTGAACCCCTGACCCCCAGGCTCTTAGAAAATGGGTGTGGTCATTTTCACCTATATGACTCTATGTAATCTTGTGCTTGAAAACTCCTCTGACACTATAAATGATGGAGACTAAATCCTTTTTGCAATATGATGGGTCTGTGGTGTTGTTGTGCTCCTGATATTTTATTTGAGCCCCTGAACCCCAGGGTCTCTGGAAATGGGTGTGGTCATTTTCACCTATATAACTCTATGTAATCTTGTGCTCGCAACTCCTCTGACACTATTAATGATGGAGACTTATTTTTTTCTCAATATGATGAGTCTGTGGTTTAGTTGTATACCTGATATTTTGTTTGAACCCCTGACCCCCAGGCTCTTAGAAAATGGGTGTGGTCATTTTCACCTATATGACTCTATTTAATCTTGTGCTTGAAACTCCTCTGACACTATAAATGATGGAAACTTAATTCTTTTTGCAATATGATGGGTCTGTGGTTTAGTTGTGTACCTGATATTTTGTTTGAGCCCCTGACCCCCAGGGTCTTTGAAAATAGGTGTGGTCATTTTCACCTATATAACTCTATGTAATCTTGTGCTCGAAACTCCTCTGACACTATAAATCATGGAGACTTAATTCTTTTTGCAATATGATGGGTCTGTGGTCTAGTTGTGCACCTGATATTTTATTTGAGCTCCTGACCCCCAGGGTCTTAGAAAATGGGTGTGATCATTTTCTCCTATATAACTCTCTGTAATCTTGTGCTCGCAACTCCTCTGACACTATAAATAATGGAGACTTAATTCTTTTTGCAATATGATGTATCTGTGGTCTAGTTGTAATTCTGATATTTTATTTGAGCTCCTGACCCCCAGGGTCTTAGAAAATGGGTGTGGTCATTTTCTCCTATATAACTCTTTGAATCTTATTTTTGTGTCATTGAGCAAGCAGCCCCTGGCCACCAGGATATTGAAAAATGGTCATGGCATTCTTTTTTGAAATATCTTATCTGGGATATTATGAATTCCATGAGTGATATTCTAGTTGCAGTTTAATGGATATGTTGTTTTGTTGTGCAATGCTCCTTATAATTTATTAAAGCGCCTGCTTCCTTATAATGCTCTTTGGTTTAAAAGAAAGGAAATTGATCTTTTAAAAAAAAACAACCAGGAGAGCTACAGTCTCGTCAGAGACTTCTGGTTACATTTACTGAGAACTATAGTAATATGTGTATGTTTTCATAGAATTCCATTTTAATAATATTGTATGGGACTTTCTTTATTGACAGATAGCTGGAGTTGTAACGTTATAATATTGTATGGGACTTTCTTCATTGACAGATAGCTGGAGTTGTAACGTTATAATATTGTATGTGACTTTCTTTATTGACAGATAGCTGGAGTTGTAACGTTATAATATTGTATGGGACTTTCTTTATTGACAGATAGCTGGAGTTGTAACGTTACCCTTTGATGTCATCAAGACGCACAGACAGATTGAGCTCGGAGAAACCATGTATAAAGGTAGATAACTCTGTACTTCACATTAACAAAATATGTTTTATAGTTAAGGAGAAGGTCAGGGATAAATGTGAACATACAAAAAGTTGTGTATTTAAGAATAGATGATCAGCTACTGCAGTTTATTTTGTAAAAACGAAGTCGGAAAAACAAACTATATGATATGTGTAAAAGTTGTTAAATGCATCTCAAATATTTCCTTTTTCTATGGAAATGCTGTCAACTGATTATAAGTTATTTGATTTGATTTACAGGGAAATCTGTAGAGGTGACGTCTACATATAGACTGATAGTAAATCTATATAAACAGGAGGGTGCCCAAGCTCTGTTTACAGGTAAATATACTGTGATTATATAGACTGATAGTAAATCTATATAAACAGGAGGGTGCCCAAGCTCTGTTTACAGGTAAATATACTGTGATTATATAGACTGATAGTAAATCTATATAAACAGGAGGGTGCCCAAGCTCTGTTTACAGGTAAATTTACTGTGATTATATAGACTGATAGTAAATCTGTATAAACAGGAGGGTGCCCAAGCTCTGTTTACAGGTAAATTTACTGTGATTATAAAGGAAATAGCATTGATGCTGTTTGTGTGTCCAGATTCATGCGAACAGCATAGAAGGCAAAGTAATTATCATAGAAACACCAACCCTCCAGAAATGAGGATAAACCGAGTTGATTTTCAAGGTCAGTGGTCAAGGTCACTGAACTTCGGCTTAAAATATCCTTTGAACATCATAGAAGACTAGGAATATTAGGCTTTTCAAAATATAATGCAAAACAATCTTAAAATCGATGTTTTATTGCCATGTCGCTGCTAGCTTGTCGTTTTGCGGGCAGAAATCATGAAGTCACAATAGCGTCACGTGATATGAAATACAGCTGTCATGTGATATGTGACACAGATGTTGCTCATATAGCTGTATCTCATGGGCCTTCTTTGTAAAACATATGCGGGTATGAGAGAAAAAGCAATCATCATAGAAACATTTTACCTTACACAAATATTCTCCATGGGGAAAGGATGAACCCTTTTGATTTTCAAGGTCAAGGTCACTGTGGACAAATGCTTAAAATCAGCAGACAAAGCAATATCATAGAAACATCAAACCTTCCTCAAATGTTCCCTACTGGGAGAGGATAAAACCATTCCTGGTCAAGGCCACTATGGACGTGATTTCCTCAAATGTTCCCTACTGGGAGAGGATAAAACCATTCCTGGTCAAGGCCACTATGGACGTGATTTCCTCAAATGTTCCCTACTGGGAGAGGATAAAACCATTCCTGGTCAAGGCCACTATGGACGTGATTTCCTCAAATGTTCCCTACTGGGAGAGGATAAAACCATTCCTGGTCAAGGCCACTATGGACGTGATTTTAAAATCATTTTGTTGCACACTTTGACTACAACTCAAAAAATGCTTTGACCTAAATTTGGTAAGATTGAAACTCATAAGGAGGGGAAGACACCTGATTTTTTGGTCAATAATTCAAAGTCATATTGGGTTTCATTGATTGATGTTAGAGGAGTCTAACGCCAATCTGCCTTTGTTTTAAAATAATTCTTTGGTATGGAGACTCAAATATAATTTTATGAGAGTTTCCCTACAGGTTAACATTCCTACTGGACATGTATGCCATACATAGAGATCAGTTTACAAGTTGAAGTATTTTAGAGTCACCCTTAACTTAAAGATATCTTAAAGTAGATTACATGTATATATTCATTGACAACATGTTCAAAGTTAATTTAAGCAAGCAGCTTATTTTGTCAAAGGAATAACAGAAATCATTTCCACAAGGCCAAAATGTGTAGGCTAGGGCTTGTTACATCTTGCTTTTCAAATTTAAAACAAAAAGTAGGCTAATTCAAGGCAAGGCTATTTGGATTTATTTTCTTTTCCAGAGGGAAAAATAAGACTTGGGTGAACTTAATACTGTTTTATTATAACTATAGTATTTTTTTAGAGATCAATTTACAAGTCAGTCAAAAGTGCTTGGGAGCTTATGTTCACATGTTTTATCCACATGCTGACTTTAAATAAAACTTATCATATCTTCACCCTTATTTATTTCTGAGGGCAATAGGAAGAATTGATTGAACTTAAAAGCTGTTAATACATGATACTTTTAATGGTTTATTTTATAGGTTTTGTACCGAGAGTGATCAAGGTGGCTCCAGCCTGTGCTATTATGATTAGTACGTATGAATTCTGTAAGAACACATTCAAAGCACAAAATCAAGCTGCCAAAGTCAAGTTATTATCAGAACCTGAACACACACAGCAAGATGTCAGATGATGTAAGGGAAGTTCTTATTGGCCAATTCACCTCAATGAACTGATTGTAGAAGAGTTCCCATTGGTTGATTCACCGCAATTCAAATTTGAATGAACCAATCAGATTTTAATCCGTGTGAATGCTAAACAGCAGCATTACTGGAGCCAGATTGTTCTTATGTCTATTTTAATGCTGATTCATGCCTTACCTGAATGTTTTACATTGTGTGATACGTTATTACCAACCAAAACAATGCTGTGTAAAGTGAAATCACAACTAAACTGTAGCTTACATGATTATGAATATTAGCAATAGAATGAAATGTAGCACTAAATTATTAGTAGGTGCTAGTAAGAATGATTAGACTGTCCTGTTTATTACCTACAATGTAGCTTTAGAGATTTGTAACTGAAGAGTCATTCAACTGTTCATATTTACCATGAAAAATTTGCAGTAAGAATATCATGGGAAAAGAATAATTCACATACTGTAAGTTAAAATGCATTTTTACATGACTATATCTTTAGGCAGTGATTTATATAAGATTTGGATTTTTTTGCACTCAGTCAGATTCATAGAATAAGCTAACCCTAACCCAACTTCTCTCTACATGTACCAAGATGAGGGGGAATAAATTGGTTTTATCCTGTCTGTCCACAGACACAAATGTGTTACATGTATGTTATGTGACAAATTATGAAAAAACCCATTAAAACTGTGTTTACTTTAATCTTGGATTCAAATTGTTCTCTTAAAAATGAGAGTTCTATTTGCAATGCTAGGAAATGTTATGAGCTTACTTTGTGATTAATCAACTCAATAAAATACAGTAACATGTATGTGTTCATGTACATTTACATTATACAGATGTTTTCATATTCAATATTATTTGAGTTTTAATGAATTTGTTGAATGAACAAATTGCATGTTATTAAATTATGTAAAAAACTATTAAACTGCCATGTTACTTCATTTGTATTCCCGAGCATTATGTGTAGATTTGTATCGTAATATTCTGTATTTTTGTGTCGCCTGCAAAGCATAGCGACACTTGGGGATCACTTTGTCCGTCTGTCTGTCTGTCCGTCACACTTGGATGTCACACCCTATAAAAGTGATTCCTGAGTGTCGCTTTGTTTCGCAGGCGACACATGCATTCCTCGGAATGATTTTTGTAAACCAGAGTTACATTGTACTTCCCCTTTGGGACCGAATCTGACGTACAAGTAGTCCCTGATCTCTGGCAAATGACCGTAAAAATCATCGTTGTTATACAATTTACACCAAGGCCATAATTGTTTCAGGTCATATACTGTCTCAATAGGAAATAACTTGGTACTCCGCAAAGACAATGTAAGGGCCGGTAGCCTTAAAAATAAAGTGCAGCTTATAACTGTATAAGATCTGTCCTTATCTCAAGCTTAATCTTTAATTTGTCAGAATGGGCAAGTGATTTTTAGGGCCCGGCAAGTAAATTTTATGTCCTGAGTTGCCTGTGGCAAGTAGATTTTGAAAAAAATTCTAGACCCCTGAACACCCTTGGAGATATTTTATCTAACATGTGAGTACTACAGATTTGACTAGTATGCCATGATGACACTTTATAAACATGACATTTTTATGACATCACCAGTATAATGTAAAAAGTTGTCAGATGACATAATGTTAGGCATTTAGCCAAATCATTACACAGAAAACCTGATATTTCATAGCTGTTTACCTAACACTACTTTAACAATCAAAGCACCAAAGGTACTGAGTGCGAATAGCCAGAATGATGTCACTTATAATGTGTGACAAAATATTGTGTTTTCAAAGTTATATTTGTTCCTGGACATCTTCGTAGGCAAGTTTATGGAAGTATAAAGACAGAACTAAAATGCAAATGCATAATGTTGAAAGATGATGTCTGACAGTGAACATGAAAAATTAAATCTACCCCTCCCCCCTAAAAAATACAACAATCCAATATGACTATCGATTGATGATTCCATATACAAGGAAAGAAGACGAATCTTATTTTCTATTTTTTTTATCCCCACTCTCTCTTTAACCTTTCATGTTTAATGTTAGGTGTGTGCTAAGAATTTGAAGGAAAATTCACTTCTTTTTTAGTTTATAAAAACATTATACGTCCTAAACGGGAATGTTTTGATCTTTTATTTTTCATAATTGTTCATATCATATTTTATGATGGAAGTTCCTAATTTTTCCGTCGTATACAGATTTTATTTTGTGAAGCGGGGCAATATAAACCTACTTGAAGTTAGTTTTACGTTTCAATGATTCAAAGTTAATATCTTTAGCGATAGCACCGTTTCATTTATATATTGTCCACTAAACAGATAATCGCCTTGTAATGGAAAGGGGTCTCCAACACACAGCCTGTGTTCATCTCAGTACATACAGATGCAATTTTTCATTAGGTCATGCATGTACATAACACGACAGCTCGATTCATATAGATATAATTCATTGATTCAGACAGTGATCAGACTTTATACCGATCATGGCGCTGACGCAGTCCCAAGGTACATGTTAACAGAGTAACATCGTTTATACATACTCAGAAAACGGGGCTCCCATGAGTGAAGAAATCAGGCAATCGCTATGTGCTATTCGCACAAAAAACAAAGAATATTAAAACTCTCTACTGTTTACCTATAAAAATACAAAATATATTTTTGAAAATCACGATGAGATTTTACTGGTGCTTTTGGATACTTCTTAGCACAATTCATGTTAATTCTAGAACAACCCTCCTTCAGTCTGGTAATATTCTAGTACTCTGTACCAAATCACATGGAAACTAGCCATGTCTAACTTCTTAAACAAGTACACATGTATACGTCTATGACATAGATTATTGTATTCATTAAGTGATACTACATAAAGACTTCCCAGGATACAATCTCATTGTTAATGTCTGCTTAACCTGTCAAATAGGTCTGCCTGATCTTAATGGTAAAAGTCACTAAAACTTCTCATTTCATGGGACATTCAGACAACTGTGACAACATTTGTTAAATTTCTAGTCAAATCCGTGTTGTCCAGTAACTGAATTCCAGACCCTTCAGTATCTGTAAGATAAAGGATTCATCTTGGTGTTAATAAGAACAAATCCACGACACAGAGACATACAAGTACTGTATTCCAGGGTATTGTTGTGATGTCAACTCTTGACTGATCAAATCTTATACATCCTAGTTATATAACAGAGAACTCCACAACACATTCATGTATTCCAGCACATTGCTGCCTGGTGAATTCAACTCTTAATTAATACAGCTGCCTCATGTTTTCAGTTCCAGGCTGATATAGTAAACACCAGGTAAATGTTGGTCACCTTGTTTTATAACGGACGACTGCACATCACTTGCATACATTCCTGGACATCACTGCTCTGTGTTCCTCAACTCCTGACTGTATTGATGCAGTAAACACCAGGTAAATGTTGGACAAGTTGTTTTTATTACAGATGACTGCACATCACTTACTTATATTCCTGGACATTAGCGTTCCTCAATTCCTGACTGATACACATGTAGTATATACGAGGTAAATATTGGCTATAATACTGGTAAAAAGAACAAATCCTAGAAACGTTGGCGTGCTCCAATACCTCCCTGGAATAAGAAGAAAGGTCATCAACAATCTTAATATGTATACATACTATAATGATAAACTTATTTTAGTTGAGTGTAAACAAGGAAAATTGTCCTTCACAGTCTTATATTCTGTCTTTTTGATTTGACAATCCTATGTTCGATTTGTGCTGGTATCTGGCGTAAAAACATTGTGACGTCCTTAAATTCCTTTGAAAATGTGATATTTGTACCCGTTTCCCTGGTTTCCATAGAATTTGATTACGTCACAATGCATTGATGTCACATACCTGCACAAATGGGAAGTAACTCTCTATTTTTGAAAGACTGAATAAACGTGAAGATTCAAATAAAAAATTTGTTGACAAAAATCCCATTTCTGACTTATATAAAAACATTATCACTGGGGACTGTATCACGAGGGGTCACATATTACGAATCATATACAAAACTTACATATATACAGGCCATTATGACCAGGGACCGTATCACGAGGGGTTGTATCACAATCAGTTGTACTGTCCACGGTACTGTCATCTTCATTATCTGTTGATCTAGACACAAACTCAGCACTTTTCTCTTTGTTACCCTTGGAGAGAAAAAAGCTGCTTTCTTTATCTGAAAAAGTAAAAGTAACAAATTTGGAGGATAAGAAACCTGCAAATAGTGCTGGTGCAACAACATTTCATCACTCTACAAAGAAGCTCTTATGAAAGGATTTCCTGGGTACAAGATACATGGTGGCCAATTGACCCTGAAATTTGACTTCTGACCTTGACAACAGAATTCATAATTTCTCAATGGTATACATTTTTTTGTATTTTAAATTGTTATATCATAAATACATGTAGGTTACAGTTGCAAACTGCTAATTATCCAACCTCCGAAAATTTAGCCTGGAAATTCGGATAGGCTTATAATGGTAACATGAAGACGTGGTACATCATATACCGGGTGACTGGCCTTTTATATATGTCATAATGTTATCCTTCATGTTGACATCTTTTACGCAATCAAACAATGACATCCAAACACATCATGAAAAGTATCAAAATACAATGTAGGTCATTGATGGAGTAAAGTCAATACCTAGTCATCTAGTGACCTAGTACGGGATGATACCAGGTCACTAGGTTTTGTATCGGACTTGGCTTTGTCTCACCGGGTATAAACCTGATGACCTTGTATCATCCCGTTCCAGGTCACTAGATGATGAGGTAAGTAAAATTACTAGCTTTAACTGGCCTATATAACGAATGTAGTGTTGATAGTCTTACTGTGAAAAGACATCAAGTGTGAACAACAAGTAGTAAGTGAGATGCTTAAGGAATTTAGAAACACCTCATTGGCTTTTCATAGACTAAGTCCAACAGACTTGATCTTGCATGTATGTTCGCCTTTATTAACTATGATCCTTTGTGACAAATATGAAGCTCCTATAGGTAACTGGCCTATATAACAAATGCAGTGTTGATAGTCTTACAGTGAAAAGACATCAAGTGTGAACAACAAGTAGTAAGTGAGATGCTTTACATGGTTGATTGTATTTCATAACTTCTTTCTGGCTATTGGTAAATAGGAATGTCACACTGTGATACGTGTACATTTACATTGATCAAGCTCAGAGCAACAATGTACCATCACCTAAGAACAGGTGGCATCACATCTTCTTCTATAACTTCTTTAACCATGTTAACATGTTAGCCAAACATAGTGACCAGACAATGATTAAAATTTACATAAAGTCTTACCTGGTGAATAGGTTTTCTCTTTACTACATGTACTGTCCTTCCGTAGAGAATAATGGACAAACTTAGCTGGACTGATGAGAGGTTTTCTGTTACGTAATGACATGCTTACTGACTCACTGTCCTGTTGAATGCAGCTGCTTGTGGTGTCTCGCCATTGGTCAAATATACCTATAACACATAAAAGAAAGAATGCCATTGGTCAAATATACCTATAACACATAAAAGAAAGAATGCCATTGGTCAAATATACCTATAACACATAAAAGAAAGAATGCCATTGGTCAAATATACCTATAACACATAAAAGAAAGAATGCCGTTGGTCAAATATACCTATAACACATAAAATAAAGAATGCCATTGGTCAAATATACATGTACATATAATACACAACATGCCATTGGTTAAATATACCTATAACACATAAAATAAAGAATACCATTGGTCAAATATACCTATAACACATAAAATAAAGAATGCCATTGGTCAAATATACAATCATGTACATATAATACACAACATGCCATTGGTTGAATATTCCATACCTAAATACACAAAATAAAGAAATGCCATTGGTCAAATATACATACAGTACATGTATAATACACAAAATAAAGAAATGCCATTGGTCAAATATACATACAGTACATGTATAATACACAACATAAAGAATGCATTTGGTCAAATATACCTAAAATAAACATGAGGCCTGAGGGGGCCACATCGCTCACCTGAGTTGCTGCCGAGGGGCTGAAAGGGGCAAAATTTGTAGAGGACATTGAGTATTAGCTTCAGCCCTCAGTGGCCATATTTGTTGATTAATTGGCTTGAAAACACAAGACTTTGGTATTGAGTGCTTGCATCCTATAAATTTTCATGAAATTCTGTGCAGCGGCTGCAGAGATGTCAAAAGATGCGTCAGCAAATCAGAGCCTTCAGCAGCCATATTTGTTGACAGATAAGCACTAAAAACACAAGCTTGGTAGAAGACCTTGAGTACTTGTTTCCTGTAAGGTTTCATTGATGTTGAAATGTGTCAGCCAATTAGAGCACTCTGCAGTCATGTTTGTGATGGATTAACATACAAGACACAAACTTGGTAAAGGACCTTGAGCGTGCTTGCTATAGGGTTTCATAAAATGTTGTGCAGCAGTCGTACAGGATAAGTCGACCAATCAGAGCCCTTGGTGGCCATATTAAGTGACCGATCGGCAAACTTGGAAGAGGACCTTTGGTACTTACTTCCGGTCAAGTTTAGTGAAATTCTGTGCAGCAGTCGCAGACGAAAATACGTCAACCAATCAAAGCCCTCAGTGAACATTTTGTTTGAACAAACTTTGTAGAGGACCTTGAGTACTTGCTTCCTTTAAGGTTTCATGAAATTCTGTACAGTGGTTGCGGATGAGATGCAGAAATTTTGAAAATTTTACACCAAACGGCTTAAAAATATTGTTTAAAGAAACAACAACAATAGATGTCATACCACCTTTCCCTCTAAGCGACTTTGACCTTGGGGTCAAGGAGATGTGAAATCTTTGAGTGGAACATGAGCAGAGCAACAGCATACTTAAAAGCAATGAGAATGATTACTAATATACACATGTAGTTTATAGATATAGTCGAACATAAACAATTCCAATAACAACACAAACACTCAAATACACAAATTTTTAACCTCTTGGTCTTTATCTAGTGTAAAGAACAACAATATATTACGACTACAGAGTAAAATCCATCCTTTGTTTTTCTAGTGTTCATTGCAAATCAATGAACGCTAGAGAAGCAAAGAATGGATTTTACTTAGTTGTCATAATTATACATCGTCATTTTTTAAAATGGATAAAGGCAAAGCTAGGGGCTGGAAATTTGTGCATTTGAGTGTTTGTGTTAGTATCATCCCTTCCCAACGGAAGGAGTATCTTAATTTTAAACGATTTCATTATAAACATGTTGAGTGACCTTGACCTTGAGCACATGACCATAGGTCAGCTTCAGATTATGAGCAAATACATACCGAAATATGAAAGGGTCCGACTTGGATGCACGATTTAAGACATGCAGCCTGGACAAGATTAGAATATATAATATCATTACTAGTCACAGCAAGCAGAAATCACCTTTCTTATTTGTGTACTGTACAGGTCCCAAGCTGAAGGAATCCAAACTCGATACTGCATCATCAAGAGACGGTGTAGACGTTAGGGAGGGGGGAGTGTGATGCCTTGTATCCTTCACAGTACTGAGCCTTGAGGTAGTAGATGTTAAGAAGGGGGGAGTGTGATATGCCGAGGCTCTCACGGAGTCTGGATACATGTATACTTGCTGAGGTGGTGTGATTGAGACGGTGTTGCCATGGAAACTGCTCATGTCTGGTGATGTAACGTCTGTACATGTACTTATTGGTTGTCTGCTATCTAGAGATAACCTACAAAATATGTTAAAGTCAGAGGAAATCTGAGGGAATGTTCTAACCAGAAAGTCTAAGGGTAGTTTACATTCATCATGAAAATCATCAACAGGCAACAATTTTTCTTAATCCTTCAGTCAGGTGAATCTTAAGAGAGCAACATGTGTCTTATAATTTTGGAAAAGTTTACCAAAAGAAATTTTACAAGATTAAACTTTCGTTATATAAGACTTCTTTGAAGATTAACAATACATGCAATTCCAAAATATGCTTTTCCCTTACAAAATACAGGTACGTGTACATTTTCATGTACATCTGAGCTAAAAAAATACTGTATTGGGAAAACAAGACCCTAATAAAACATAATATTGGTCAAGTCAGTAAAAATTGTGATTTTCTGAATCTAATTTGTGGACAGTACGTATACACACATACCTCTGTATATGAATCCTTGAATCAGCTCTGTGTTTATCAGACAGTATAACGTTGTGGAGACAGACTCCTACATTAATCATGTGACATAACCAGGATGGTATAACATGTATAACGGCAGGCAAAAAATAGACAATGTCAAGGTCATAATAAACGACCATAACCCAGATCCATGGCAACACGGAAAATAGGTCAATGTTGGAACACCTGGAAGATACGTGTACAAATATATTTAATTACCATGATTTTTCTAATATTTTACTTGAGTATCTATTGTTACCTTATCTTTTGACCTCTATTAAAATCAACAGGTTTTTACTTATTATGACTAACTAACGTGCGTTCATACATGTCATTTAAAACGACAATTTCTATGTGATTTGCAGTATGATAAAAATTACACTTCCTCGGAACCATGATAACAATATGACATAATTATGTACGAGTTTTGGATAAATTCTACCAATACATCATGTACTTACCTTTTCTGTTTTAGTGCAAGTTTTATAAGGCGGCTAAGGGCACCTGTCATAGCTATGACATGTGATTGACCTAGTAAGCCATAAAGACTCGGTACCAGTCTGTGTAAATAAACCCTCGCATTATGAAGTCCTGGAACAGCAGGTAGATACTTTCCTAACCACTGTGTAACCAAGCCACACTCACAGCATATTAAGGTCACAGCACATGTCAAGGTCACAACCTCTAGGATAAAGGTCAAGGACAATCTGTTAAACAGGAGTTGCAATCTTGTGAGCCCATCCATACACCATCTGTACAAGCGTGTCTGTAACAAGTACAAAGTTTATTTTATACATATATGTACTACATACTTGTATCACAGGTGTAAAGCAGATGCACATACCATCGGGTACGTACATCCCATCATGGTGACAGGCGATGCCGATTCATATGTTTACATCCTTCAATATCAATAAATGTCACAGTTCATGTTGGATTTGTACACTCAACGTTAAGATTATGTATGGATAAATGCGAGAAATAATGTAATTTCATAATTAATTGTTAAATATACTGTGTATGTTGAGATGATAAACATAGGGTAATCAAAGATTACATAGCTCGCCTATACAGGTTTTTGTCAGAAACCAGGTTAAAGTTTTTGAAAAGTAGGTCAAAGTCCAAGGTCAAGGTCACTAGGTCAAAGGTCATGGTCTCAAATGAAAGGTCTCGTCACAAGGTATCTACATGTGAAATATCAAAGCCCTACCCCTTATAGTTCAAGAGATATAGCCCAGGTTAAAGTTTTGTCTACGGACGACGACAACGACGACGACGCCGAGGGTATGGCATTAGCTCTCCGGACTTTTTCGTCCCGGCGAGCTAAAAATGATAAGGAAGTAGATACCAGTGTTTGAGCAATGATTTGTGGTACCTACATCAAAGAATGTCCGGTACTTACATCATCGTCATTTTGATTCAGTTGAAAAATAGTGTTCTAACTCGATTTTCATGATCAAATGCATATTACAATTTCTTGATCTAAACATGCTAATCATTATCTTCACGTTAAGTGTACAAATCCAACATGAATTATGTAAATGGTTGATATTGGAGAGTGTAAACATAAACATCGACTTTTGATTTTCTCAAAGCCAATAAATTGTGTTACACCCACTAATGTCATGCTGATAATGTAATTCACTATCCTGGGTTAATGTATCATAATATTATATTATATCTTTTCTGAACTAACATGTCAAAAAAGTAAAATATACACAATAAGTATTCAACACAGACCCTGAAGTATCATAACATATTTACTTACATGACTATCTGCAGGATTAACAGCAGATTCCAGTTTTAGTTGCGCTGCCTCGGCTCTCACTCGGTCTAACTTTGTCTGTAATAAATAATCCTGCTTGTCTAACTCCCTGTCTACAACTGCCTGACAGCTATAACACAGTCTGTATACCATCTCTATGTGCTGTCTGAATGCCTCAATCTCACTGTCATATGTCTCCTAAAACACATAACACACATGTAAAACACATAACACACATGTAAAACACATAACACACATGTAAAACACATATATATCACAACTCTGTATACCATCTCTATGTGCTGTCTGAATGCCTCAATCTCACTATCATATGTCTCCTAAAACACATAACACACATGTAAAACACATAACGCACATGTAAAACACACATAACACACATGTAAAACACATAACACACATGTAAAACACATATATATCACAACTCTGTATACCATCTCTATGTGCTGTCTGAATGCCTCAATCTCACTATCATATGTCTCCTAAAACACATAACACACATGTAAAACACATAACACACATGTAAAACACACATAACACACATGTAAAACACATAACACACATGTAAAACACATATATATCACAACTCTGTATACCATCTCTATGTGCTGTCTGAATGCCTCAATCTCACTATCATATGTCTCCTAAAACACATAACACACATGTAAAACACATGTATCACAACTATAACACAGTCTGTATACCGTCTCTATGTGCTGTCTGAATGCTTCAATCTCACTATGATATGTCTCCTAAAACACATATAACACACATGTAAAACACCATCTCTATGTGCTGTCTGAATGCCTCTATGTAAATGTTATATGTCTCCTGAAACACATAACACACACATAAAACATATAACACACATGTTAAACACATAACACACACGTAAAACACATAACACACATGTAAAACACATATAACACACATGTAAAACACATAACACACATATAAAACACATAACACACATAAAACACATAACACACATGTAAAACACATAACACAAACGTAAAACATATAACACACATGTAAAACACATATAACACACATGTAAAACACATAACACAAACGTAAAACATATAACACACATGTAAAACACATAACACAAACGTAAAACATATAACACACATGTAAAACACATATAACACACATGTAAAACACATAACACAAACGTAAAACAAATAACACACATGTAAAACACACATAACACACATGTAAAACATATGTATCACAACTATAAGACAATCTGTATACCATCTCTATGTGCTGTCTGAATGCCTCTATCTCACTGTCATATGTCTCCTAAAACACAAACACACATGTGAAACACATAACACACATGTAAAACACATAACACACATGTAAAACACATATAACACACATGCAAAACACATATAACACACATGTAAAACACATATAACACACATGTAAAACACATAACACACATGTGAAAGACATAACACACATGTAAAACACATATAACACACATGTAAAACACATATATATCACAATTCTGTATACCATCTCTATGTGCTGTCTGAATGCCTCTATCTCACTGTCATATGTCTCCTAAAACACAAACACACATGTAAAACACATATAACACACTTGTAAATTACAGAGCACGCATGTAAAACATATACAGTCTACCCTCGATAAGTCAAACTTCAAGGGACCATCAGAAAAAGCTCGACTTATCAGGAGTTTGCCTTAATGAGGACATGACCAGCGATCGATGTTTAGTAAGACTGATGTCCCCCTTTCTCTATCACCATTCAAAAAACGTTTGTGTTGTCTACTTTTAATGATCATGCTACCTTTAATATATGTAATACAACTCTGTAGGTAGAAAGTATCGATTATCTGTCCACCGATCTCCTTAATATTTATTGCTTTTTGTTTAAGAATTAAAATTTATTTGAAGTACGACTTACAGAGGTGAATTTTCAATGTAAAATGAGTTATAGGTCCTGAAAATTAGTTCAACTAATGGAAAAGTTCGAATTATCGGAATTTGAGTTATCAGGAGTAAAAATGCATAGAAACCAACGGAGGAGAAACGGGACTTTAAAAAATAGTTCGAGTTAAGCGGAAATTCGAGCTGTCAGAGTATGAATAAATGAGAGTAAACTGTATAACACAACTATAACACAGTCTGTATACCATCTCTTTTCGCTGTCTGAATGCCTCTATCTCACTGTCATATGCCTCCTACAATACATAACACATATGTTAACCACAGAGCACACACAACACACATGTAAAACACATAACACACATGTAAAACACATATAACTCTATGTGCTGTCTGAACGCTTCTATCTCACTGTCATATGCCTCCTAAAACACACAACACATGTAAACCAGATAGCACACATGTAAAACATATGGCATACACATATGTTAAACATATAACACATATGTAAAACACGTATAACACAACAATTAATATACAGTCTGTATACCACCCAAACAAAAAAAATGAGGGCTTAAATCGTGTTTTACATCATGCTTAAATCATGCGATTTCTGAATGATTTAAACCCGATAAAATTCGCATGCAAATGAGGTCTCAAATCGAGTTTTGATAAATCGCATTTAACTCGTGTTTCTATTCCAAAATTTTTATTACACAGAAACAATCCATGATAAATCGTGAGTAAATCGTACGATTTATAAACAATTTGTATACAAGTCGTGTCAAAATCGTGCCCTGATCAAACATAAATTGTTACCAAACCGTGTCAAAATTGTGTTAAAATCGTAACAGCAGTGTGCATAAATCGTGTTAAAATCGTTCATATAACTACAAATCGTATATAAATTGTAATAAATTTTTACTAAATTGTGTACAAATCGTATCAAAATTGTGTATAAATCATTCAAAAATTGTGTATAAATCATTCAAAGATAGGGGAAGGAATTACGTACAAATGGCCAGACAAACAGACTGATGATTCCATTACTAGATGACCCCAGTGTACCTTTCAGGCAGGGGGCATAATAAAAAGGTTACATATACACCAACAAAAGAATGCTGTGATGGCATATAAGGTATTAACTGGTCAAAATTTACCGAAACATGGGACCTGTGCAGAAGACATGGACAAACAGACCTTTTTTAACTTCTCTGGCAATGAGGCCATGACTTTTTTGTTGCATTAATCAGCATGGGAAATACATTTTTTTTTCCATATAAAGTTAAGGATTCAATATCAGAAAAAGCTAAATTTACATGTATTAATTACTGCAACAAATTCCACATGGAATTAAAAATACAACAATTCACAACCAACATCAAAATTTGAACATTCCGAACTAAACTAGAATTATATTCATGTGTAGTTCGATATTTCCCCAGGGGTATAATTACCATAATTTACAAACATGTACCCTTAATCTGCTAACTTTCAATATTAATAAAAGTATTTTATATCAACAAAATCTCAAAATAAGTGAAGGGTGTCAAATTGTTAAAATTTAATTATTTTCATCAAACAAAGTGACCTTGACAACTGAGATGTGATCATGAAAAGTACATTAGTTTTGACAGCCACACAGACAAATCATTACTGAATGGATATTACCAATGTTCAGCAGATATAGTGCATTTATACATGTACTTACATGTATATCAGAAAATATGTAAAATAAAATTTTACAAAAAACAAGTGTAACAAAACTAGAAAAATAAAATAATAAACACAGTCAATATACACAAATATAAAATTTCACACTAAAATAATCAGAAACATTATGTAAAAATTAACACAAAAACAAGATACACTGTAAATAAAATACATAAATTAAAAGAAAAATAATTTTGGCATCATAATCTATTTCATAACAATGATTGAAAAAAAAACCCTAAAAACTTCTAAGCTGATGCTATATATTAATTGTAGCCGCTACAGTCGCCGCGTTACACAAATAAAGTCAACATAACCAAATCTTTGTTCGAATCATTTTTTTTTTTCTATTTCCCAGTTCTTTGAGTCATTTTTTTCTATTTATCATATAATATGAATAGAAAAAGAAATTTGAACAAAGAATTGGTTTATATTGACTTGTGTAACACGGTGACTGTACGTGTAGCTATAGAACAAAAACCAAATCAATGTTATGATCAATAATAATAAAATGTCGCAAGTTATAGTTGGAGGTAAAAAACACTGTGGACCTCGAACACAGAATAACACGTACTTATAGATCTGTCATTATTGAGGAAAAATTATACACTGATCATTGTCGTCATTGAACATTCGAACTGCATCCGATTGGAACCACCTTGATTACACTGTCATGCATGCATACACACCCACAAATATGAGGTTTCATTTGGAAATTATCTCGATCCACCGCGACTAAGTCCGAGTAAGTAAAGCCTTAAGGGATACTGTGACGTACAAATAGCTGAGATAGCTGGGTTAATTTCCTTTGATTCCCCTTCTACAGTATGTGTTTTGGCCGAGCATTCTCAAGGATTATATAGGTATTTTGCATGATTATCGTTTCGTTGTACGCTAATTTCCACTTCGCTGGCGATATTGCAGCATTAAACTCAATCATCTCCAAAACTGAGAGCTGAAGAAATGCAAAATATGAAATTATAAATCAAATAACACTTTAATCGTAAGATTATACAAAAAAATATGCAAATTATAATATACAAATGTGAAGAACATACCTGTTACCTCCTGTTGGGATCCATCCAATGGCCTGTTGACCCTCCAGATCCTCTCTCGTGTTGTTGCTTAAATATATGGTGTACGTGGTGCGTTTGGGACTATACAAGTGGGATTAAATTTAATGTTTTGATCCTTCCAGTGTAGGTTCATCTTGCTTTTAAAAGTATTTACATTCGGGGAATCCACCACGAGGTCCAGGAGACTGTTCCATACATTCACTACTGCGTGGTACGAAACTATATTTCCTGATGTTCAATCTACAATGAACATGGATGTATTGATCAATCAGTTGATAGATATATAAATATATAGCCGTAAATTCACCAACAATTACATGAAATGCATTTAGAAATTAGACTGAAAAGTCTCAGGGCGAAAAGTCTTACTGTCGAAACGTTCTTTCAGCTCAGATTTCCTTTGTTATCAATTAAATATTTACTGACTTAGAATCGGATCGTTTACATATATAAACATCAACAGAAAATATTAAAGCCTTACCTCCTAGCATTCATATTGATACTTTGTCAGCAATAAACTCCAAACACAACTTTCCAGATCGATTGCTGCTTGTAAACACGTGCCAAAGTTTACCCGTGTCTGTAACATGTGTAGGGTATGTCACATGGTTTAAATCTCATAATTATAATGATCCATCTGTGTAAACATGTGTTGGAGATTAGAATTACTTCCATCCTAGGACGGATTTACCAATATACATGACATATATATCTTGACTTTTCTATCGTCTGCTGAAACTTTAAAATGGCCGTCAGTATACATGGTCGCATCGTATACAGAGTAGTTCAAACTTTGACACTTTAGACCTGTAATACCTGAAATTCTAAGTTTTCAAATCATGTTGAAATCGCGACTGCCTTTGCTAAGATTATTAAATCGTGCTTAAATCGTACTATTAGCTTGGTTACAATTTTAAATCATTCTTAAATTGTGTCTTGTAATATAAATCATACAGAAATCGTTTCTGCCATATAAGGAAATCTCGATTTATAAACGATTTCAAATAAAAATTGTTCTCAAATCGTGAGCTCAAATTGTGAATCCACAATTTAAACATCATTTAAGCATGATTTTAAAGCGATTTATGTCGAATTATTTTTGTTTGGGTGCATCTCTACGTGCTTCCTGAATGTCTCTATCTCAATGTCATATCCTAAAACACATAACACACATGTAAAACACATAACACACATGTAAAACACATAACACACATGTAAAACACATAACACACATGTTAAACACATAACACACATGTAAAACACATAACACATATGTAAAACACATAACACACATGTAAAACACATAACACACATGTAAAACACATATGTAAAACACATATAACACACATGACACACATGTAAAACACATAACACACATGTAAAACACATAACACACATGTAAAACACATAACACACATGTAAAACATATAATACACATGTAAAAATTAACACAAATGTAAACATATCATACATTGAACACAGAGTTTGATTGTTATACATACATTATGAAGAGGGACAAAGTTTGCCAGTTGTTTGACTTTGAGAACTTGATTGTTAGAGCATCTCTGACACAGCATGTCTCCTCGTGTGATGTACTCCCCTCTCTGACAGGCTGTATGGGCGTGGTCATGGATGTCGTACTGGGCGGGGATAGGCTTGTTGTAATCACCATCCTGACAGATGAAATATATAACAAGTATATCATTACTTTGCAAGGTCAAGTGGGATCTATACATTTACAGGCCAGTTGGGAGGGAGACAGGATGATTTGTTTAACCCAGAAAAATCATGTCGCTCGAGGATGAAATCAGAGGGTTACATGATTTTATAGATTGAACAAATCTTTATTTTGCCCTCCTAACTGCGCAAAAATTTATTTAAGAAATAAAAACTAGCTAGCCGTGGTTTGTTGTCCAGTAATTCCCTGAGTAGCATGAACTAATCAAATTATCACTGAGCCGCAAACTATGCTAATATTGTTCTGCAGACAACAATGGGAGGAGCTTAGTGAACTAGAAGTTTGTTGGAGATTTTACACCAGGCGAGTTCTATAGTACATATAGGGAGAAAATCTCAAGTCAAGTTAGAATTATTAATATTATATAGAAAGCTAATGAAAGTATATGCAGTAATTGCCGTAACAAGAGTAACAATGATTAATGTTTTAATAACTATGTATCATGAGTATATCATGTGTTTTGGGTATACGGTATCAGGGCTTGAAATTCCCACTCGCCCGTTCGCCAATGGCGAATGAAAGTGCCGCCGGGCGATTAGATTATAGTCTGAAGTCGCCCGTTTGGCGAGTAGAAAAATTGACCAGTGTTCTCCCAAGGCCGTTTCATCGGCCGCCATGCGATTTTTTTCTCTCAAAAATGTGTACCCCTTGGTGTTAATTTGCCGCACGTCTGGTTAATTAGCCTCCACTGTATACAACCCGAGATGTAAAACATCACGTAGCCCCCCCCCCCCCCCCCCCCGGCCCCTCAAGCTTGAAGTTTAACCAAGATGAAAACGTTTATACGGCGCACGTCAATCTATAATGCATTAATTTATGGCACGTGTTGTGTTGTCTGTATCTATCGAGTGACCATCAAAAGACGACCATGACGTAACATGAAAACGTTCACATGCATCTCCTTACATAATCGCTAGATCGCGTGGACCGGCACGTGTCATTTAAGGAATCATTGTGATTTTTTTTTTTTGGTTGATCAAGGTATCAACACCAAAAATTGAGGGAAAACTTATGCATGATGCAGTTTTCCCTCAATTTTTGGTGTTGATACCTCAATCAACCAAAAAATATCACAATGATTCCTTATCATTTCATTTAGTCGCGTTTCAACATTTATTTGCTGCTTTGAAATTGTGTTGCCAACGACATTGCGCATGACGTTGCTAAGCGCGTACTTCCGGTTTGGGTTGATGCAGGTGTCAACACAATTTTTTGGCCGATCAGAATCTTCGTTTCTTAAAAATGACAATGGAAATTAAATGATATAAGTTTCAGCGTGACAGGAAATAGGAAATAGAAATACATGTACGCTGTATCAGATGTCATTGCATTTTGATTTTTATCCGTTCTATTATTCATCATAATACCCGACCTCGCAGTCTTTGTTATTACATAATATTATATAACCAGGATGTAACGTCGGTTCTGATTGGCTGGAGTGCATGTTATTATTTTCCGATAATGACCGCTGACGGAAGATAATGACTCGGTGTGGTATTTGTCCTGATTTCAGTATTTACAATAAAAAAGAAGATGGTTGTTTTGTTTAATTTTAAAAGCTTAGATACACTTTTCACAAAAAAGTGCAATTAATCATTAAGTTCTTAATAAAAAATTATGTGTTCATATTGATTTGAATCATTATTTTAATCATATGTAGTCTTACAATTCATTATTTGTTTATGAGAATAAACTATTGTCATTGTCATTGTCATTGTCATTATATAATATAACAAATAAGGACTTGGCCTCTGTCATTATGTCATTATAATGACCCGATGAGATTTGTAATATTGACCTCGGCCTTCGGCCTCGGTCAATATGACAAATCTCATTGGGTCATTATAATGACATAATGACCTCGATCAAGTCCATATTTGTATAATAATTGTCTTTTTTTTCAAGATAAGAAAGAGGATGTCTCGCTCACACAAAAGAATAAATAACAAATTGGCAAGTTCATGTTTTAATACCCTTGAATAAAGTGGTGGATCTTCATCAACAAACACACATCATATTGCACAAACCATCGTTTTATTGATGAGTAAAAAGGGCGATATAGAAGACTTCTAATACAACTGATATTTAAAAAAGATTCGTCTGGATTTGTTTAGGTTTTTTGGGAGGGGGAGGCGCTCATATATTTTAGGCTAAGTAAAAATATTGTCAGCTTTCTTTGAAAGAGATTACTTGGACCCAAATGATTTACTTCAACGTTGTGTTTAAACTGCTGTCAAAGATGGTCTTTCACAATGAATAATTGGCTTTTATCAATTATATCTTATGTAATTTATAGAAAAGAAACTTTAATATTACGGGCTCCTTGATTTTTGGTACGGGCTCCTTGAATTCCAGAACTAGGAGCCCGTATGGCTCCTTTGGAATTTCTATGAATTTCAAGCCCTGGGTATGATTACCTCAGTAAATCCATTGTACTGTTCACAGCTCACACAAACCCAGGAGTTCTGTTTATTGTATGGGACTGCTTGACTCGAACCACAGAACCAACATGACACCGTCAAAGGAAACTTTGGTCTGTAAGTAAGTATACATGTACATTGTATATGACATCATTCACAAGAAGAATTAATGAAAAGGGGAAAAAGATTCTAAAAAACAATATACACATGATACATTTACCTTATTTAGAGCCATAGTCGTCAAATTGACATAAAGCAACCTGCATATCCCTAAAATGTATGTACAGAGTCAATTTTGTATATCTCTCCTGAGTGTGGATGGTGACAGCAAAGTAATTACCCAGGTATACCTGTCAACTTTGAAATCTTAAAAAGAGGGCGATCTCCCTCCTTGGCACTTGAAAAAGAGGGAGATTGCATGTGGACCCATTTTGGATTTGAAAAATAATCCATTTAGACCATGTTTCTGCCATATTATCTACCAGTTGTATCTCTGCGGCATCCGCCATGATTCTACTATATTTGTTTTAAACGGAAGAGGCTAATGACAAGAAAGTCTAATGACCATGATGACAAGAAAGACAAGAAAATGAGATTTTAAAGTATTAAAGTCTTTCAAAACCATTTAATGTGTTATGTTTTATGTTTTATTGATTAACAGTGGTTATAGAAACAAAAATAAGTGAATAATTTCACAAAAGTGACTTTGATGGCTTCTCTACAACGGTTTAAGTATTGACAAGAACACTGAAAAGGTCTAATGACAAGAAAACAGAATGACAAGAAAATATTTCTAACGAATAAAGAGCTGAATAAATTCATAATGCGTGACAATTTTTATCATTTTATCATAAAAATATTAACAAATGTTTGGAAACTGTTTTTGACAAAAGAAAGAATGTTGGTGGCTTCTTTACAAGGCCGTTCACTAGTATTATTGACAAGAAAATCATGAGAGTCTTTTGACAAGAAAACAAATTGACAAGAAAAAGTGTTTATATGGAATATAGAACTGTATAAATTGATAATGCATGAAAATTTTATATTTTGTTTTAAGATAAAGTCTAATACTACTATTTAATACAACTTTTATACAAGTTTTGTATCATTTGGAATCACTGTGGTCGATTGTGTATTGACAAGAAAACTCCGGTGGAATTAAATGACAAGAAAACGAACAACAAGAGGTTTTAAAACTCCAAAATTGGAAGAAAAAAAAACATATTGAAAATTATATTTTATATCAAGATTAGATATAGATCTAAAATTTCATCCAACTTTTATCTAAAATGTGTACCATTTGGGGTCACATGTGACCAAATGTAGATTGACAAGATAACTCGGGTATATAATAACAAGAAAAAGAATGACATGAAAACAGTTGTATATAAGGAATTGAAGTACAAAATTGGAAAAAAAAAATACAGAGAAGTTATATTTCATTTGAAGATTAGATATAATAATAATATTCCATTTTACTTTTATTCAAGTTCAGTATAATTTGGGGTTACAATGTGATGTGATTTGTGTATTGACAAGAAAAACCTCAAGAGTATAATAACAAGAAAAGGAATGACAAGAAAACAATTATAAAATGATGTAAAGTAAATTGGGAAAAGTCTGGAAAATTATATTTTATTGAAAGATTATGATACTAATATTTATTAATTGAAGTATTCGGTACGATATATACAGCGGTTTACGGAAAAGGGGAAAATACAATTAAGTTTCAATCTGTTGTATATGTTCTTTTTATATTCATTTGAATTTGCTCTATAAATCAGATACGTGAATGAGTATACGTAATAGAAAAATATAATAGAACTATATACAATATGTCCACACTCCTTCATTTCTCCTTCAATCGTTCTTTTTTCCTTTCTTCCTTTTTTTCACTCCGTTTCGTACTGTCGTTGTTCATAAAAGAAATATTTAATGTACTTAATTATTCACGTTTTAATTATGTTGTTAAAATAATGAATCGATAATTTGAAAGTCCGCTTAATGAAAGAAGAAATAATTGCAATCATAAGCTGTCTTCTTTTGTTTTTCCACTTGAAACACATTTTTTTTTACCAATTATGGGTACCCGATTTTTCAAAGTACGTTATATTCCATTGGCTGGTTAAAAAGTACTCAAAATCCTTGCGACTTTGTGTATCAATTTTTCATTGGAGAAAATTTGCATAATTTATTCAAATGTAGAGATGCAATTATCCGACCGATCGACGAAAAAAACGTGTTTTTTAACTGGGTGAAATTTTGTTTGAGTAACTCAAAAGTCGTAAATTCATTGGTTACTGAAACAACTACTCAAATATTATCTTTCATGATTTTTCATTGGTAGAACAGTTTCAAATAAAAATTAATGTTTTACAGGAAAAAAACATTCTCCTCTCCTATCTCACGATGGGTTTGGCACGTATCTATCGCTCATGTTTCGATTTCTTTCGATTTAACACTGTTTATATCGCTATCGCGTACGTTTTCGATTTCTTTTTAAGGTAATAAATTACTTCTTGTGTTTATATGTTACAATAAACTATCATGTGTTTGTATGTCATGTATATGTATTGTCTGCTTGTACCGCAATTATACGCTGTTCGGGGTCAGATTTGACACTTTTCGGCTAATTCAAAGTTTTCTCAACATTTCATTGTTAATGTAAATTCTTTTCGTTCAAAAACTCGTTTAGCATATTCAATTGCACAGGTATATAGTATTACATGTACGGAAACCTAACGGTGCCAACTAAAGTACATGGTTTATATTACTTTCACACTCAATACACCTCCTTTCATACCTGCGTCTGCATCCCTCGGGGTGTTCGGGAGGAGTTTTAGCGGGACATTCGAGGTAGATGGCAATATGATGAAATAATCATATGAAATCTTCACTCATTGCACGTCCTAACTCCCGGCCGGGTACTACATTAAAGGAGACTAACGTGTTAGGGCCCCCCACTAACAAATTTATATCATATTTCAATCATGCTTTACTTTATATTAATGTAAACGTTTTACTACAACCTGTACTTTACACAAATAAAGTAATTTTATTGATATAAATTTGCTTATTTCAAATAGATAAAATAGATCGAACTTATAAATGGATATTTCATATTTTAAAACAAATTTGATTTTGGTAATGTTTTTGATGATTATACTACACAAATTTGATAAGAAAGAGCGGCAGAAATTTTCAGTCACAAATTAATTTTTTTTTAAATAAAAACTCCCATTAATATGATCATCTCAGAATATCGCTTTCTGCGTGTCCGTATCTTTAATTTAACTTGCATTTTAAATATGTTAGAATAGCTTGAATATTATTCTACAAACTAAATAAATTTCGATCTGCGAGTATGGAACTACCCTCACATGTCAAAGCAGTTAATTGATTAATTGGATAATTACCCGGCGATACTACCTACGCATCAATAATTGGGGGGATAAATATTAGGGCTTCTTTCTACGCGGAAAAAGAATCCAAAGATCCGTTCTTATATATGTCTCGTAGGTTTATTTTTCTGAATCGCTTCTAGTTCAATATTGACAGATTTATTTATTTTTTTTTTTTAACGATTTCAAGAACTTAAGATTTCAAATAGATTTTACTTTAAGAAGGCATGCCACGTATTAAATTTTTTTACTTAAATATAAAGATACGCTTACAACATTTACTTATCTGATAGTTATGATTTTAAAGGAATTAATTCTCAACAACAAATATCTGTGCTCAGATATTATGCATGCTGCCCAAAATCTTCTGAGACGTCAATTTCCTGAGATAAATGGCATGCAACCCACTACATATGCGCCTGTGTGGTGCGACAAGGAACACAGATGGAAAAATCAAATTCCATTTTCAGCTGTGGTTCCACCTGCTGCACAAATACACCTCACAGGAAAGCACCACTGGGTTGCATCTACAAATAATTATGGACAGATCAATATATTAGACAGTAAGTCCAATGGAAAGTTGACCCCTTCGTTAGAGATTCAGCTAACTTCACTTTATGGAAACGGAGATGCAAATAAACTGTTCCCTATAAAAATCCCCAGCATCCAACAGCAAGGAAACAACCATGATTGTGGTGTCTATGCCATTGCCAATCTGACACAGTATTGCTACGGGGTTATGTGGGCAAGGAGGAAATAAAATACAACGAATCGTACATGAGAGATCACCTAGTGTATTGTTTGGAGAGACAGATGTTCACTCCGTTCCCTCGCATCCAGACAAAAACAAAGATCAACAAGAAAAAACCAAAAACAGTTACAATTGATTGCCACTGTAGCTGTGGACAGCCAAATTGCTTGGAAGAAATGGTAGGATGTGATGGGATGGACGGTACCTGCACTGTTTGGCGCCATAGATCGTGTGCAGCTCCAGAAGACATTGATGGTGACTGGTTTTGTACCCCGCATAGAGTTTAAATTGCATCTTCGTTTCCAGAGACTGAACACCACACAGTTTTTATTATATTATGTTACATTGAAAAAAGAATAGATAAATAATAAAAAAAAAGCTTCCTGAAGTCTAGGCCTCACGTCCACGTCGTGGGAAGCGGTAACGGCAAATATAATTTCATCTTATCTTGTCGGCTAACGAGGCTATGCAGTGCATATTAAAATTTATTTATTACGCTACTTTATTAATTAAATATACATGTATCTGTTTTGTCAATAATGCACAGAAAAACTATTCAAATTGCCCAGAGATAGCTAGGTTAAAAGGCGTTCAAAAAAAAAAATTCTTGCCACTTCAATCAATTTACTCGTCATTAGTCCTTGTAATAAGAAGCCATGGACAAAGTTGAAATTAAATTATTTATATATCTCCCTTCTATTGATAAAACAGAGAAAGAAGTATCTTTAAAAACATTTAAAGCACATAATTTTCTTATCATTTCATTTTCTTGTCATTAGACCTTTTTGAACCAGTGCGGTAAATCAAAGCCATCTTAACTTTTTTTCATAAAGTTGATATATTTATACTATTACAAAAAAATATATATATATATGTATGTATCCCTTTTATTAATAACTTACAGAAAGAATTAAATAAATAGTCCAGATATAACTCTAAAGCATTTCAAACAAATTATCTTGTCTTTCTTGTCATTTCATTTTCTTGTCATTAGACCTTTGACAAGAAAGTCTAATGACAAGAAAGACAAGAAAATGAGTTTTGGACGCTATTAAGTTATCCCCGGACTTTTAAAAACACTTTTTCTGTGATCTTTTAATAAAGAGGATATAAATAAGTAAAAATATATCAAGTTTGGTTAAAATAATAACGTTGGTGGCTTCTATGTAGCCAATAAATATTGACAAGAAAATCAAAAAGGTCTAATGACAAGAAAATGAAATGACAAGAAAATTTGTTTTAAATGCTGTTAAGTTATATCTGGACTATTTATTTAATTTTTATTGGTGTTATTAATAAAAGGGATATATTTGAATGGTAATATATCAACTTTATGAAAAAAAAAATGTAGATGGCTTCGTTTTACCGCACCAGTTCAAAAAGGACTAATGACAAGAAAATGAAATGACAAGAAAGACAATAGAATTTGTTATAGATGCTTTAAAGTTACATCTGGACTATGTATGTACTTTTTATTGATGTTATTAATAAAAGGGATATATTTGAATGGTAATACATCAACTTTATGAAAAAAGTTAAGATGGCTTCGTTTTAGCGCACCGGTTCACATGGTTCAAAAAGGTCTAATGACAAGAAAATGAAATGACAAGAAAGACAAGATAATTTGTTTGAAATGCTTTAGAGTTATATCTGGACTATTTATTTAATTCTTTCTGTAAGTTATTAATAAAAGGGATACATACATATATATATATATTTTTTTGTAATAGTATAAATATATCAACTTTATGAAAAAAAGTTAAGATGGCTTTGATTTACCGCACTGGTTCAAAAAGGTCTAATGACAAGAAAATGAAATGATAAGAAAATTATGTGCTTTAAATGTTTTTAAAGATACTTCTTTCTCTGTTTTATCAATAGAAGGGAGATATATAAATAATTTAATTTCAACTTTGTCCATGGCTTCTTATTACAAGGACTAATGACGAGTAAATTGATTGAAGTGGCAAGAATTTTTTTTTTTGAACGCCTTTTAACCTAGCTATCTCTGGGCAATTTGAATAGTTTTTCTGTGCATTATTGACAAAACAGATACATGTATATTTAATTAATAAAGTAGCGTAATAAATAAATTTTAATATGCACTGCATAGCCTCGTTAGCCGACAAGATAAGATGAAATTATATTTGCCGTTACCGCTTCCCACGACGTGGACGTGAGGCCTAGACTTCAGGAAGCTTTTTTTTTATTATTTATCTATTCTTTTTTCAATGTAACATAATATAATAAAAACTGTGTGGTGTTCAGTCTCTGGAAACGAAGATGCAATTTAAACTCTGTGCGGGGTACAAAACCAGTCACCATCAATGTCTTCTGGAGCTGCACACGATCTATGGCGCCAAACAGTGCAGGTACCGTCCATCCCATCACATCCTACCATTTCTTCCAAGCAATTTGGCTGTCCACAGCTACAGTGGCAATCAATTGTAACTGTTTTTGGTTTTTTCTTGTTGATCTTTGTTTTTGTCTGGATGCGAGGGAACGGAGTGAACATCTGTCTCTCCAAACAATACACTAGGTGATCTCTCATGTACGATTCGTTGTATTTTATTTCCTCCTTGCCCACATAACCCCGTAGCAATACTGTGTCAGATTGGCAATGGCATAGACACCACAATCATGGTTGTTTCCTTGCTGTTGGATGCTGGGGATTTTTATAGGGAACAGTTTATTTGCATCTCCGTTTCCATAAAGTGAAGTTAGCTGAATCTCTAACGAAGGGGTCAACTTTCCATTGGACTTACTGTCTAATATATTGATCTGTCCATAATTATTTGTAGATGCAACCCAGTGGTGCTTTCCTGTGAGGTGTATTTGTGCAGCAGGTGGAACCACAGCTGAAAATGGAATTTGATTTTTCCATCTGTGTTCCTTGTCGCACCACACAGGCGCATATGTAGTGGGTTGCATGCCATTTATCTCAGGAAATTGACGTCTCAGAAGATTTTGGGCAGCATGCATAATATCTGAGCACAGATATTTGTTGTTGAGAATTAATTCCTTTAAAATCATAACTATCAGATAAGTAAATGTTGTAAGCGTATCTTTATATTTAAGTAAAAAAATTTAATACGTGGCATGCCTTCTTAAAGTAAAATCTATTTGAAATCTTAAGTTCTTGAAATCGTTAAAAAAAAAAAAAAATAAATCTGTCAATATTGAACTAGAAGCGATTCAGAAAAATAAACCTACGAGACATATATAAGAACGGATCTTTGGATTCTTTTTCCGCGTAGAAAGAAGCCCTAATATTTATCCCCCCAATTATTGATGCGTAGGTAGTATCGCCGGGTAATTATCCAATTAATCAATTAACTGCTTTGACATGTGAGGGTAGTTCCATACTCGCAGATCGAAATTTATTTAGTTTGTAGAATAATATTCAAGCTATTCTAACATATTTAAAATGCAAGTTAAATTAAAGATACGGACACGCAGAAAGCGATATTCTGAGATGATCATATTAATGGGAGTTTTTATTTAAAAAAAAATTAATTTGTGACTGAAAATTTCTGCCGCTCTTTCTTATCAAATTTGTGTAGTATAATCATCAAAAACATTACCAAAATCAAATTTGTTTTAAAATATGAAATATCCATTTATAAGTTCGAAACATGGAAATTTTTATTATCTATTTGAAATAAGCAAATTTATATCAATAAAATTACTTTATTTGTGTAAAGTACAGGTTGTAGTAAAACGTTTACATTAATATAAAGTAAAGCATGATTGAAATATGATATAAATTTGTTAGTGGGGGGCCCTAACACGTTAGTCTCCTTTAATGTAATACCCGGCCGGGAGTTAGGACGTGCAATGAGTGAAGATTTCATATGATTATTTCATCATATTGCCATCTACCTCGAATGTCCCGCTAAAACTCCTCCCGAACACCCCGAGGGATGCAGACGCAGGTATGAAAGGAGGTGTATTGAGTGTGAAAGTAATATAAACCATGTACTTTAGTTGGCACCGTTAGGTTTCCGTACATGTAATACTATATACCTGTGCAATTGAATATGCTAAACGAGTTTTTGAACGAAAAGAATTTACATTAACAATGAAATGTTGAGAAAACTTTGAATTAGCTGAAAAGTGTCAAATCTGACCCCGAACAGCGTATAATTGCGGTACAAGCAGACAATACATATACATGACATACAAACACATGATAGTTTATTGTAACATATAAACACAAGAAGTAATTTATTATGAGGTAATCATACCCAGGGCTTGAAATTCATAGAAATTCCAAAGGAGCCATACGGGCTCCTAGTTCTGGAATTCAAGGAGCCCGTACCAAAAATCAAGGAGCCCGTAAATATTAAAGTTTCTTTTCTATAAATTACATAAGATATAATTGATAAAAGCCAATTATTCATTGTGAAAGACCATCTTTGACAGCAGTTTAAACACAACGTTGAAGTAAATCATTTGGGTCCAAGTAATCTCTTTCAAAGAAAGCTGACAATATTTTTACTTAGCCTAAAATATATGAGCGCCTCCCCCTCCCAAAAAACCTAAACAAATCCAGACGAATCTTTTTTAAATATCAGTTGTATTAGAAGTCTTCTATATCGCCCTTTTTACTCATCAATAAAACGATGGTTTGTGCAATATGATGTGTGTTTGTTGATGAAGATCCACCACTTTATTCAAGGGTATTAAAACATGAACTTGCCAATTTGTTATTTATTCTTTTGTGTGAGCGAGACATCCTCTTTCTTATCTTGAAAAAAAAGACAATTATTATACAAATATGGACTTGATCGAGGTCATTATGTCATTATAATGACCCGATGAGATTTGTCATATTGACCGAGGCCGAAGGCCGAGGTCAATATTACAAATCTCATCGGGTCATTATAATGACATAATGACAGAGGCCAAGTCCTTATTTGTTATATTATATAATGACAATGACAATGACAATGACAATAGTTTATTCTCATAAACAAATAATGAATTGTAAGACTACATATGATTAAAATAATGATTCAAATCAATATGAACACATAATTTTTTTATTAAGAACTTAATGATTAATTGCACTTTTTTGTGAAAAGTGTATCTAAGCTTTTAAAATTAAACAAAACAACCATCTTCTTTTTTATTGTAAATACTGAAATCAGGACAAATACCACACCGAGTCATTATCTTCCGTCAGCGGTCATTATCGGAAAATAATAACATGCACTCCAGCCAATCAGAACCGACGTTACATCCTGGTTATATAATATTATGTAATAACAAAGACTGCGAGGTCGGGTATTATGATGAATAATAGAACGGATAAAAATCAAAATGCAATGACATCTGATACAGCGTACATGTATTTCTATTTCCTATTTCCTGTCACGCTGAAACTTATATCATTTAATTTCCATTGTCATTTTTAAGAAACGAAGATTCTGATCGGCCAAAAAATTGTGTTGACACCTGCATCAACCCAAACCGGAAGTACGCGCTTAGCAACGTCATGCGCAATGTCGTTGGCAACACAATTTCAAAGCAGCAAATAAATGTTGAAACGCGACTAAATGAAATGATAAGGAATCATTGTGATATTTTTTGGTTGATTGAGGTATCAACACCAAAAATTGAGGGAAAACTGCATCGTGCGCGTAGCGCAGGATGCATAAGTTTTCCCTCAACATGGTTTAAATAGATTTTCACATTTTCAGGTAGGATTCAACAAATGTATGTTTCATTTCAATACACATGCTTTATTTTTGGATGATCAGTGGAAAATACACCGATAATCGAAAGATACACAACAAGCTCCTATCGCCGATTTTCCACACACATTTTATGTCGAAGTATACACATTTGAAACTAAGGTTGCGCTTAATAGACAAAATGTAAAGAAGCTCCTCAGTTTCCATTGAAATTAAATTTTGTACATGAAAACGAGACTTACATTGCTTTTTGCCCCCCCCCCCCCCAAATTTACTGTCATTGAGTTTCTAGTAAGGAGGTGGATATACCTGACTGTTTTCAGAAGGATAACACAAAATATAACGGCAGATAGACATGAGGCTATTAGCAGGACGGTAAAACCAGTGTCTTGCATATCTTCAGATAAATAAACCTGCGTGTTTGCACTTATAACTTGCTCAACTCAGCAATAGTTTGTGGAGCATGGAGTCATGCCGCTTTCGTTGTGAAGCGCTTTAGACACACAGATCATAATGTAACAGAAAACTTCTTCAATCGCAAACGTTCAATTGACGGTCGTGTAGCGTGCCGATGAAAACGAAAGTAGAGAAAGAAGTCCGAAGGAAGTTTTTTGCTCATGTGATTCCAGCTTCAATTATTGATCTAATTTTTGGACATGCCAATCATGTCAATAAATGCTGTAAGATTTTGTTTGTTATCCCCATAAAACCTCTTTTATCTTCTTCCTATGGCTATCGGTTCTTCAGTGCACTGCCCAATGAGGCCATGAGGATTACCAAACATTTTCAGTCACAATAATTCTGGCAATATCATTGATACGGGGAAATTGGCCACAGTTGTTACTCAGTTTGCTGGTAATACAATTCCCCGCAAACCGATGTTTGAAGTGTTTTAATTCCATAGACCCTTTCACATTATCTGCGGTACTGAATTTGAACAGGTTGGGGAAAGGTACCGATCTAGCTAATATACCTCGATCAAGCTAATGTACCTCGATCGGGCTAATCAATCTGACTTTTTTATTCAGAAAAAAGTACTTTTTTCCTCCAAATCATATTTGAGTGCAAAATCGCACCAGCTTTTATATCAAGAAATACCCTTACGAAATCTTCCTCACCAAAATCTCATGAGAAATTTAGGGTAGAATCTCACCTCAGATTTCTCATGTGCATTTTAACATGCAAATTAGGTGAAATTCCTCACGTGAGAAATTTTTCTCACTAAAAATCTCATGTGGAATATTTTTCTCACGTGAGGAATTAAGGTAGGTTCTATAAATATTTACTCACGTGAGTCTCACGTGAGAAATTTTCTGAACAGTATCAGCACATCTCATGTTTAACTACAGATGTAACACATACATTGTGCCAAGAAGTACACATGAATAATTTGAATAAGATTAGCTTGTTAACCTTTATAGGCACAACAAAACGAATTATAATACTTACTGCATAAATATAGTATGAATTAATATTCTACATTAATTTTTCATACTTTCTTGATATTTCTCACTCAAAAATTTAAAATATTTTGCATTCACTGGCATTATAATAAATAAATATTTAATGATTTACTGTTAATATTAATTAAATTAAAGATGAAAAAATGCAAACACTTGACTAAATTTACATTGCTATTTGAATAGACGGGAATTCAAATGTACTTAGAATTTACATTTTAATGACAAGTCAATTAAACTTATTTGTAACAACAGAGGACATTCAGAGTAATTTAAAGATCAGAAAATTGAAATAAAAGCTATTTAAGTTTTAAACTTATCTAAGATGTGAAAAACAGACTAACCTGTCAATATGTGAGCTGTGCCTATATCATTTCTTTTATAAAGTACAAATGTACTCAGTTTAATTCACAAACTTCTTCAGCCTTTTAGAAATGTTGGAGCCAAATTCAATTTACTTTGAAAAATATACAAGTCTTTGATTGGATATTTATGTCATGTGACATGGTTGTTCCTTTTCTCACATGAGATCTCAGGTGAGGAAACAGTACTTTGAAACTTTATAACTCTGGACAGTATAGTTAGTGCACAAATATATCTAAGATCTATTTCCTCACGTGAGTCTCATGTGAGGAATTCAGTTTTGCTTAAGAGCTGAAGCAAATTGTAAATCCAAATATCAAAATCTCATGAGAGAGGAAAAATCTAACGTGAGAAAACAAAATCACATGTGGAATTGTGTTAGCTTTTACAATTCTTACAAGACCTAACTTGCTGCACATGTGAGATTTCGAAACCTCACCTATTTGCATACAGATCTAACCAATTTCTTATAAGTTTCTTATGAGATTCTCATGAGAAAATGTTAGTTTTTTTGGTACGGGTAATATTTAAAAAGCAACTATGCCTGAAAACTTTTTAGATTTCGAGAAATCTCACCCAATATATTCAGAAAAATGGAGGTATATTTTCTCGGTAACTATTCACTTTCCAGGTATGTTTCTTTTGTAAACATAACTTCTTTTATAAAGAACTGATGCGATTTTGCTCAAAAGAATAACTTTGATAATGTTTTAATTTTTTACTACTGAAAATATTCAGATTGATTAGCCCAATCGAGGTATATTAGCCCAATTGAGGTATATTAGCTCGATCAGTACCTTTCCCCAACCTGTTGAAGGCCAGTTCTGGGGGACAAACAATAGATTGCCCATGCACCAATGACGTAATTCAATTGTTCCAAGATGTTTTCCGCGGAACAAACGAAACATGATTCCGCGCTAAACGTCCTAGAACAATCAAATGAAGTCACTGGTGCATGCACAATCTATTCGTTGTCTCCTGGAACTGGCATTCAAATTTAGTATCGGAGATAATGTGAAAGGGTCTATTACGTCCATTTGGTGTTTTGGGGTTTTGCTGGGGCTGCTACAACCTGATGTTGTTGGAGATCCCCTCCTTTGTTTTGGAGCACTAATCTGTATGCTAGTAGATCCCTCCTGTGTAAGGAGAACCCCTATAGAAATAGGGTAGGAGGGTCCTTGGCATTCCCAAAAGGGATTAATGTTAGATATTGTTAAAATGGTTTTAAGGGTTTACTAAACACAAAATCTACACAAAAAGAAAATCTCGATTATCACAAAAGTATGAAATAATTTAGCAAATCTGATCAGCCACATTTGTGAGTGAATCTTCATGTAACTAAATGTTTCTCATTAGAATTTTAGCTTGTACATTGATATTTTGTTAGCACATTCTTATTATATTATTAACCCATTGACTTCGGGATACGACTCCAGTCGTTTTTACCACAGCCTTTGGGATATGACTGCGGTCGTAGTATGAAAAAATCGTTTTTTTTCCTATGCTGACTGAGTTATCTTCTCATGCTTTTGTCATGAGAGTTGTCTTTCTTTTATTCTAGTATGTTTACTCTGAGAAACGAAAGTAAAAACGAAGCATGATTTTGTTTCTGGAATATTTGAAAGAAAAATCGGAAAATCTGGTGATGAAAATGAGGATTTTTAGCAATCACCAGCAGTAATAAACTTGAGATTACTCTGGAACCAACTGCTTGAATTTAATCAAGTAAATTGCAGATTGTAGGTAAAATCATGGCCTCTCAAACAATGATATAAAAAAGGTATGTCATTGCTGAGTTTCTGCGTAGAAATTTTGGATGAAGATCTTTACCTGACATTTTTCATGTTTTTTCTCTTATGCACAAAAGTTTGAACTTATAAATTTTTTCATATTCTGTAATGTTGGGTATCGATTTTTACATCAATGGATAGAGAATTTATTCCTCTTTCAAATGATATGCATGGTTTTCAATATTAAATAGTTTAGAATGGATTTATTAATAAAATTGAGCAGATTTGAGAACTCCCAATGAACAAATTCACAATTTAAATATCCCCAGTTAAATGGTGATCATGGTATCTGAATTGATCGTAGAAGCAAATGGGTTAAACATTATTTGTCAATTTTTCAAAAAAATTAGAACTCGTTTTAAACATCGTAAAACTATATAATTCGTGAATAGTAACCTTCTCTAATTTCTACCCGAGGGCAAGCTACTTTTCAGTTTGTTTGAAAATGTAGTCCAACTCCTAAATGTGTAACCCTATGATATATACGTTTTGTATTAATACACCTGTGTAGATACTTGTACAAAGCATGCACAGGGATTACTATTCATTGTTATACACAATGGATAGAGTGTTCGACAATCAAGTGTAGGTGTAATGGGCTAATTCGTTACTGGAGATGTTTTGTCCAATAATTCTACAGTTTTTGTAATAATCGAGATATTCCTGACACAATGATTTTGTGTACCTATGACCTTCAAACCTTTACCAAACCTTATGACTTAACAAGATCTTACTGAATGTTGTCAATTTGTGAAATTTCTCATCTGTTACCATGGTTATTCATGCTCAGTTACAGTAGGTAAACATGTATATTAGATTTATTGACCAATAGATTGACTCAGAATTTACTTGGCAAAATTTGTTCAAATTGTTAATTGAATGTTGTCGTGACCACATGTATTTTCCATATTGATGACTCAGTCTGTATTAAAAAATCTATTACTCCTCAGTTGAAGGAGAGAAAGAAAGATTGAAGGAGAAATTGTGTGAGGACAGTATTTAACACTTTTTTTCCTTATATATATTAAAGAAAGCTAGAGTAGAAGAGAAAGACAAGTTGATTAATGAAGTTTTTAATTTTTGATCACGCTCACCTAAAGGAGACCAGAATTATGGCCTTTTTTCGAATTTTTCCAAAGAAAATGAAAATTAACTAATCAAAGTATGATTAAGCATCTTTTTCTTCACGCGTTTAACACTGTATTTTTCCATAATTTTCAAAAATTTTGCAATGAGCACGAGTGATATGCCCCTAGTGAAATCAAAGATATTCGATAATTAGATTTATGAGTGAGTTGCGTATTAAAATTGCGATTTACTCAAGGTGGACTTGCTTGGATAAGCGAAGTGTGAGTTATACAATTACTCACGCATTCAACTGTCATTGTAATGTATTGTGAGCTTAGGAATATAAGCCACTTTAACTGCATCCCCAGCAGGCTAGCTTTTTCCGGAATGCGGTCAAGTGCGCTTGACTTCAGACCCCTTCTTCGAGCTCCCCCGTTGCTTCACGTTACAATTTGGTGGCAGTGGTGGGATTCGAACCCACGCCTCCGAAGAGACTGGAGACGTTACATCATTATATATGAACAGTCAATGGGACATTTTTAGAAAGTAACACGCTTTAACCTTCATATTTAGATAATTCTTATATTGCAAAGGCAAATTCCTGCTTCATATGTATCGGCTTATTATTTGACTAACAAGAAAAGTCTATCTGTAATCTATAAGGAGTAATTAATCAACTGCATGCTTGTTTGTTTACATTTTTGCCTTCGGTTAATATGACGTCGATCATGGATAGTTGCGAAGATCACCGAGGTCTAAAGTTAAATATCTGAGCCCTTTTCCATCTTTTTATGCTGAATTTGATTGATTTCTTTATAGAGAAAAATAGTTTTTGATTCAAAATATTGAATGTGTTTGAAAATATGAAAAATGAAAAAGGATTTTTCCCTTCCACTTTAAGTGCTCTGTAATATTGACTGATTGTAACCTTTGTTCTAGTATAGCCTGATTGTAACATTATGGTCACAGTTTAAGAATGATCACCTGTACAGGTATAACTTTTATTGTTATATTATAAGTACAATCACCTGTTAGGTTAATCACATACAGGTATATAAAAAATGAAGCCTTTTTCTCAAAGTCATAGGCTTAATTTTGCCAGGTTAGAACATCCTAGAAAAAAAACCATTTTAGATCTGCATGAGTACATCATCACTTGACAGTTTATAGGTGAGCACATGAAGTCATATAAAATATGTTATCTTATCACTAGTAACAATAAACGGTAAGGCCAAGGTAATTAAATATTTGTTTCTCTGTTTACTATGTTTATCTACCTTGTATCAGTGATAGTAGGTTATAGCAGCTTTACATTTTATATCAGGACCATTTTATCACACTTATTGAGTTTGTTTGCCTATAAGAACAGTCATGTTGAAATATTACAAAGCACTTGCCAAGTCATCAATTGTACTGTACCCGGCTTCTCATCGTTTACTCTCAAATTTTTTACGGCAGCTTTGAGAAAATGATATTTTAGATGTGTCCTTACATGATGTGGGAAAGATTTGTTAGTAACAATCTGTGGATAAAATAAGTTATCAGGAAATCATTGAAATGGGAAAATTTTGGAAGTGAGAAAACGTAGACCTGGAATTTGGACGATAAAGTGTGATACTGAGTGCCAATCGGTAATAGAATCCTGATCATTATAAACTATGAAAGTATCATACTATAACAGGGTTAGTATAATGGATAAAATAATGACTTTTAAATGTGTCAGATATTATGTGGACAGTAAGAAATGTGGAAGTAACTGCATATAATTATGTGTAAAATTTTGCCAATTTTGAAAATGGAGAATGAATATTTATGATCAACTTCATGAATATATTCATTGTTAATACATGTATTTATTACTGCATAGAATTATTGTACAAAGTGGAGATCTTGTAGAGAACTAGGATGAAGAGGTCACACACATTTGAGTCTACCATTTAGATGATATGATATATAAAGGAATTAAAAAAAAAGATAATTTTATTGTGTGAGTGAACGGGAGGGGGGTATACTAGTGGATACAATCTATATCAACATCATCATATATTGATCATTCAATCATCACTAATGATATTTACCATAAAGATAAATATGAAGCTTATAAACTTAACTAAATAATCTTATAATAAGATTTATCTGTGTACAGCAATAGCATTAAACTGAGTTTTATACTTGTTGGTTAGCATACTCTGATAAATTTAGTGGATAACATGTTTTATACCTCCTATGGCAAATTTCTTAGGATCTGATTGGTCAAGAAGAACCAATTTGAAATATTATGTTGTATTCTGCCACTGACAGAAGATTATTTTAATATTTTGCTTCTACTAAGACCCTTTGCACTGTTGAGGTCTTTGAGAAGCTTTAAGATATGTTGACGTAACATACACAAACAAAAAGCCATCGGCGGGATAAATTCGTTATTCATGCAGTGTTTTACAGGGGGATACAAAATATATTGGGTTGATGAAAACAGTTGTATTGGGCTCAGCTGCGCTTCGCCCAATACGACTTTTTTCATCGACCCAATGTATTTCTGTATCCCCCCTGTAAAACACTGTGTATTCTAATAATATCTAAATAATCTGCATTTATTTATTGGTATGACAAAGGAATTCAGAACTTGACTTGCAGGATTGGGTAGGACAGTGGCCCATCATGTCTATGTAAGGTGACATAAAAAAAATGGCCAAAATGAAATTGTACAGTCATGGAAAATGGCCCATTCAAAAAAATTCCTTACCAATCATGCCAAACACTGTACATTTGTATATTATATTTATTATGTTTATTTTTCAGACGGATGATGAAATGGTAAAAAGGAATACAGAGGCAAGACAAGCCGGTCAGGTATTATATGGTAGTGTGGCGGCTGTCCGTACGTCTGTCAGGTCAGTCATTTATCATACTTCATGGGGCTGTCGTTGGGGTGAGTATATATGAGGGTAGGGTTAGACAAGCTGGTCAGGTATTATATGGTAGTGTGTCCGTACGTCTGTCAGGTCAGTTATTTATCATACTTCATGGGGCTGTCATTGGGGTGAGTATATATGAGGGTAGGATTAGACAAGCTGGTCAGGTATTATATGGTAGTGTGTCCGTACGTCTGTCAGGTCAGTCATTTATCATACTTCATGGGGCTGTCGTTGAGGTGAGTATATATGAGGGTAGGATTAGACAAGCTGGTCAGGTATTATATGGTAGTGTGTCTGTACGTCTGTCAGGTCAGTCATTTATCATACTTCATGGGGCTGTCGTTTGGGGTGAGTATATATGAGGGTAGGATTAGACAAGCTGGTCAGGTATTATATGGTAGTGTGTCTGTACGTCTGTCAGGTCAGTCATTTATCATACTTCATCAGGCTGTCGTTGGGGTGAGTATATATGAGGGTAGGATTAGACAAGCTGGTCAGGTGTTATATGGTAGTGTGTCTGTACGTCTGTCATTTCAGTCATTTCTCCAACTTCAAGGGACTTTTATGGGACTAAAGGGATAAGGGAGCGACGATAAAAGAATCTCCAAGGAGTCAGTCTGTCTGTCTGTCTGTCACTTTCAGCTTTGTCTTGGTCATAGCTGTTAAACTTAGGAGAAGATTCGCAAAATATTTTGCCCAATATTTTGATTTATGAATTAACCCAAGATCTATGGGTATGTTATGACCTTCAGTGTGTGTGATATCTTGTATGCGCTCAGTCAAGGTCAGTGTTAGTTCAAAGGAATGCATCAATTCAGTTAGATCTTGAACAGGATATAACTCTGTGTATAAATCTCTGCATGAAATTGAATTTAGAAATGAATCTGATATTTTGTCTGTTGATGCAGAAAAATTGGAGGAAAAACTGCATCAATGTGCGAAGCTATTTAGCAAAATAACGATGGAAATAATTGAAATCATATTTCACAGAATTTGTGCCGTTAGTATGTCAGAATCATCAATCATTGTTATATCTGCATGATTAAGGAATAATAAATCATTTGGCATTGTAAACATTGTCTAAGCCATGGTGGCCAGGGCTCTTTTACCTCCCTGTGCATTTTAAATGTACCTCGAGCATTAGCCATTACCCTTACAGATGTGTCACAGGGCCTTTGAAATTGGGAAAAATAGCGGCATTTTCTCGAAGTTTAGGGAAATATTTGTGAATAGTTTTGGATGCCATTATGATTATAATGAAAATTAGAATTTAAAATTTTAATTTTGTTTGAAATTTCCATTAGGGAAAATAGTCAATAAATTAGGATAAAAAGGTGCTATTTTGCATTGGGGCTGGGGCAGAATATGGGCCCAAAATTTGGCCAATGGAGAGCCCTGTGTCATGACCTTGAAATAATGCCATATAGACATATATGTGCAAGATCAAAGTCATAAAAAGATAAAATCTATCATTAAAATTTCCTCTCATTGAATTTCTTTAAAACAATTTTGAAATTATGTAATATATAAGATGATATTTTGCCCAGCTATTTGTAATGATGCACTGATTATTATGAAATTCAGCCATTTGTTATGATGCATTATTGTTAAGTTCAGCCATTTGTGATGATGCATTATTGTTACAGGACAGAGGAAGGCCCGGTAACACAGTACACATACGGATCTGAGTCATTCTCCACGAATCGTTACATGCCGTGTTCTACCATCTCCTCAGTTAGAAGGACATTCTTACTCTTTGTTCTCTTTGATCTTTTTCTCACCTTCATTTTATGGGTCATTTATACTCAGGTAAGCTATAATTTATATCAAGGTAAGGTTATATAATTAATATACAAGGGAAACTAATTTACTCAGGTAAGCTATCATTTTTAGCTCAACTGAGCAAAGCTCAAGTGAGCTATTGTCAAAGCACGCCGTCCATCTGTCCGGCGTCCATCCAGCATAAATTTTTACATTTTCAACATCCTCTGCAACCGCTGCACAGAATTTCACGAAGCCTTACAGGATGCAAGTACTCAAGTTTCTCTACCAAGTTTGTGTTTTTCATGCCAATCAGTCAAGAAATATGGCCTTGGAGGGCTCTGATTGGCTGTCACATTTTCGAATTCTCCTCTGCAACCACTGCACAGAATGTCAGGAAACCTTACAGGAAGCAAGTACTCACGGTCCTCTACCAAATTTGTGTTTTCGTGCCAATGGATCGACAAATTTGGCCGCCTAGGGCTCTGATTGGCTGACACATTTTCGACATCTTCTCTGCAACTGCTGCACAGAATTTCACGAAACCTTACAGGAAGCAAGTACTCAACGTCCTCTACCAAGTTATTTTTACGCTGATTGGTCTACAAATATGGCTGTCGAGGACTCTGATTGGCTTCTCTGTAACTGCTGCTTAGTGTTTCACGAAACCTTACAAGATGCAAGTACTCATGATCCTCTACAAAGTTTGTGTTTTTCGTTCTGATTGGCTTACAAAGTATGGCCAGCAAGGGCTCTGATTGACTGACGCATTTTAGACAACTCCAAAACTGATGCTCATAATTTCACGAAACCTTAAAGGAAGCAAGAACTCAATTAACATGATTAAGGACCTCCACCAAATTGTCCACTATCATGCTTTTGCTTGCAACTCAGATGAGCAATGTGGCCCCCTTGGGCCTCTTGTTTTTATCCTAATATTAAGCTGATATAACCCTAATATAGATGCATAATGTCAATATGTCTTAATAAATATTATCCGATTTACTTCAGTTTCTTTATTTACATAATTATCATGTCGCCTGCAACGCAAGAGCAACATACATGTATAGGAATCCCTTTGTCCAGCGTCCGTCTGTCTGATAGTCACTCTTTCCATGTTTGACTATAACTGACTTGATGTACATCAGGCATCTTTCAAACTTGCAGGGATGGTAAAGCATAATGTGACTCGACATCCATTATAGATGAATGATATAGGAGTTTTCTTCCCTTTTATTTCCAGCTAATGGGAGAGACCCCTGTAGTTTGCAGATTCAACAAGCTACACTTGGCACAACTTTAAGTATTTTCTATTTTATTTCCAGTTAATAGGAGAGACCCCTGTGTGGCAGGCATTTGTTGATCAAGTATCTACGTACAACTTTAAGTATTTTCTATTTTATTTCCAGTTAATAGGAGAGACCCCTGTGTGGCAGGCATTTGTTGATCAAGTATCTACGTACAACTTTAAGTATTTTCTATTTTATTTCCAGTTAATAGGAGAGACCTCTGTGTGGCAGGCATTTGTTGATCAAGTATCTACGTACAACTTTAAGTATTTTCTATTTTATTTCCAGTTAATAGGAGAGACCCCAGTGTGGCAGGCATTTGTTGATCAAGTATCTACGTACAACTTTAAGTATTTTCTATTTTATTTCCAGTTAATAGGAGAGACCCCAGTGTGGCAGGCATTTGTTGATCAAGTATCTACGTACAACTTTAAGTATTCTCTATTTGACACTGTGGTAAGTAACGTTAATTTTGTGATACTTTCAAGATAAGTTAGGAATAAGTCCCCTACCCCCTTTGTTCAATTTAATTATATTTAATTTCATAATAAATCAAAGTGAATGTTAAACTTAACCTGATTAGGCTTAATCAGTGTAATTAACGGTATCCCTCTTCAAAAACCTCTGCTTAATCGCTTTATGAATAAGAAAACTAATTGAATCCTATACAATCTATATGGATGTGCTAACAAACGTTTTATTTGGCATGAAGATACTTCTTTTATGACTTTGTCAGAAATACTCATATTTGTTCTTTTTGTCCCCCGCTTTCGCGAAAGCGCGGGGACATTAAAACCGGTTCGTCCGTCCGTCTGTCCGTCAGTCACAAAAACTTTAACCTTGTGCATAACTTTTGAATGGTAAGTGATAGGGCTTTGATATTTCACATGTGTATTCCTTGTGACAAGAACTTTCCATGGATACCAAAATTTTTGACCTGGTGACCTTGACCTTGGACTTTGACCTACTTATTAAAAACTTTAACCTTGACCATAACTTTTGAATGGAAAGTGATAGGGCTTTGATATTTCACATGTGTATTCCTTGTGACAAGACCTTTCCATGGATACCAAAATTTTTGACCTCGTGACCTTGACCTTGGACTTTGACCTACTTATTAAAACTTTAACCTTGACCATAACTTTTGAATGGAAAGTGATAGGGCTTTGATATTTCACATGTGTATTCCTTGTGACAAGACCTTTCCATGGATACCAAAATTGTTGACCTTGTGACCTTGACCTTGGACTTTGACCTACTTATTAAAAACTTTAACCTTGACTATAACTTTTGAATGGAAAGTGATAGGGCTTTGATATTTCACATGTGTATTCCTTGTGATGAGACCTTTCCATGGATACCAAACTTTAACCTTGACCATAACTTTTGAATGGAAAGTGATAGGGCTTTGATATTTCACATGTGTATTCCTTGTGACAAGACCTTTCCATGGATACCAAAATTTTGACCTTGTGACCTTGTGACCTTGACCTTGGACTTTGACCTACTTATTAAAAACTTTAACCTTGACCATAACTTTTGAATGGAAAGTGATAGGGCTTTGATATTTCACATGTGTATTCCTTGTGATGAGACCTTTCCATGGATACCAAAATTTTTGACCTTGTGACCTTGACCTTTGAGTTTGACCTACTTTTCAAAAAACTATAACCTTGTCCATAACTTTTTAATGGAAAATGATAGGGCTTTCACATTTCACATGTGTATTCCTTGTGATGAGACCTTTCTGTTGGTAACAACAACCTGACCTTGTGACCTTGTCCATGGAGGTTGACCCACATTTAAAAACTTCAACCTTGACCATAAGTTTTTGATTTTAATTTAAATCATAGGTCTTAAATATTTCACATGTGCATACCTTTTCATAAGCCCTGTCCCTTGGAAACAAAACAAAAGTTTGTACCTTTTGACCTTTTCTTGGAGTTAATCTTTCATATTTAGAATGTTGATAATATATGAGATATATTATTAAAACTTAAGAATGGGGGGATGTCTGTAAGCATTTCTTAAAGACAAACACCCAAAAGTGGGGGACCACAATTCCTTGAATTTGATTTTTTCATCTTTGTTCAGACTTATAAATGTAAAATTTCATAATTGCTCCATAAGCATTCTGCTTACACCACTTCCAATCCCACATGGTCACATTTACCTTTTGTTTACAGATGATGGCAGCAGTCAGGTTCACATTAATACATCTAGCTTACGCATTATGTAGAAGTAACCATTGGTGGATGATAGCTGTAAGTACATCTACATTCTGTCTGTCTGTTTGTCGGTCAGTCAGTTAGTTGTTCGAAATCTGTTAGTGACAGACTGACAGGTGGATGTGGTCAAATTTTGAAAGTTAATTTTTTTTTTCAATTTTTCAAATGTTCATCGAAGGTCAGGATCTATGTCATATAATAACTAAATGTGGTACTTAAAGAGACGTCTTATAATAAGGAACACATTTAAGAAATGACTGTCTTACTTTGGGTGTTCATGGTAGTGTAATTCTGGTTGGTCATGTGCAAATTCCATGAATCGCAAAGTGATTCTCGGAAAAATTGCACGTGACCAACCAGAATTATACTACCATGAACACACAAAGTGAGACAGTCATCACTTATATTTCCATTTATACTAAATATCAGACACCCCATTTAGCAAAAATAATGAGCGTTTTGAATGTTATAACGTCAAAAGTATCTGAACGTTGGTAAATTCTCTGTACTTTCAAAACTAAAGCATGACATGATAGTAGGCAACTAGAAGTATAGTTTATAAATCCGTTTGCTTAACAGGCGCTCAACATTGGGATTCTTTTGCAATGGAAATACATGTATATGCTAGTATACATGTCTATTAGTTGAATGATTTAGTGTAGTATTGAATTAGGGCAATCATTACAAAAAATATGAATCATGTTAGACTAAGATTCATGAGAACACGTACAAATATACACACAGTATGTGTTCTGTATGAATCCTAGTCTACCATGATTATAACATTTAGATTTTCATATAACTTTATTTTTTACAGATAACTACATTCCTTACATGTGCATTTCTCCTCACCAAAGTTTTTCTTTTCAATGTAAGTATCTTATAATAGTATGACTTTCATAGAATTTGTTCCTGCACTAGAGCACTGTTGTTCTGTAAATTTGTCTATGTATCTGTCTATGTATTGAGTCTTTGCGGAAAACAGAATTATCTCCCATTTAAGACGGTATCTGACGTAAAACAATAATGACGTCATGTAAATGGTATAATAAAGCCAATTTTATACCGTCATTTCCTAGAGTTTTAGGATTGTTTCCATAGAATTTGATGACGCCACAATTAGTCTACGTCAGATACCGTCCCAAACGGGAAGTACATTGTAACTCTGTTTTTCGAAAATAAGGAATATTGCATTCAAAAGTAGCTGTGTGAACAGAGTGATTAGTGTGAATATTGTTTATACATTTAGTACAATTAGCTTAATTATAAGTTAAAGCACACTAGGGTGTATACAGCCATTTTGGGTCAATCATTCAGATCAGCCTCCAAATGGCAAATTGTTTGTTTTTCCTATACATGTATAACAACAAAATTTACCTATTTGATATAAGAAATTTAACATGCTGAAAGGAATTGTAAGATATCTTTTTTCAGTATTCCATATGACCTTGCTGACCTTATATTCAAATACTGTAAATGTGGAAATGATTGTGATGGTTTTAATTTCACTATATTCACAGTTTTTTAGTTTTTTGCGAACATTTAACCACTACTGTGACAATGATTTTATGTAATATTTAGACGAAAACAGACGTAGAGATTTTATATGCTTCAGACGTTTAAAACCTATTACACACATATACGTTTCATGCACTAAACATGCTTCTGTTATGAGTTTGTAAAAAAGCTTGAATTAAATCGAAATATAAATTAAATCCACCGCAATTGGCTACATTTATAATACTGCGACTTTTTGACATCACAAAATGAAACCCATTTACAGTACCCAGTATTCTCCCTTAAGTGACCGCCTATAGATAGTTTACAAGGAGTGTAAAAATTAGTTTATTATTTATTAGTTTTGGATTTAGTGAACAGGACAGTAGTTTATCATGTTTATAGTGTACTCATTGACAATCAGATCCCCTCACCTTTTATTTGTAATGGCACAAAAAGACTCGGACATGACTGTATACATTAACTTTTGTATTTTGTAGTGCAGGGACCACTTGAGGTCCAAATATTCAGTAGAGTGGACTTTGTTGATATAATACGTCTGTCTGTTTCATTCCATGTTTAGATGTTTACATAACTTTAATGTAAGCTTCTTATTTACAGTTTAAGCAGAGTGGAGTGGGTAATTCAGAGAACCCCCTTAGCTACTGTTTACTAATTATATCGTTTGTGCTGGCCTGGATAGAAGTATGGTTTCTGGACTTTAAGGTGTTACCAACAGAGGCCAAGATGAGACTCAGAGGTAAGTTTTATATTACCCCCCCCCCCCACACCCATCTTCTTCTCCCCAAACAACTTTAAAGATTAGAAAAAAAAACACATCCTCGGTTCCCCAGGCTATTTGCGCTTTGGCTGATTGGCTGAATACTGTAAGCCGATGCGGGCTTACAAGCCATACTTAGTACTTCGCGTTGTGTGATTAATTAATGTGCAGTTCTTTGTCGTGGAAGTAAAACATCGTTGAAATTTTACAAAGTTTATTTCACGAAACATAATTTGACAGAATCCATAGCATGCGAGAAAGTAGTTCTAACAATTGAAAAATGACAAATTGTATTTAAACATGGGAGGGGAATTGCACAATATGATGGACATATTTCTAGATAATTCCATGTTCATCCCTCAAAGATAAGGTTGTCTACAACTCTTCAAAGCATCTGAAATTATGAGGGATTGTACGTAAATAAATCAATATGCTGGTACTTTACGTGCAGAATTGACGATCATTTCTCCAACTCATAGATAAAGTCAATTTGTGATTAAGTTCTTATCAATCTCTGGACTTTCCAAGTGTTAAATAATCAATATTACAATTAAACATATTAAAGTTGAGAAAACATTTCCCTTAAAATCTTAAGATAAAATCATTAACTGAGATTTCATGAATCTGTTTCTAATCTTGTTTCAAAATTATCTTTATGTGAATTAATATTAACATCATCCCTTTTTCATGTAAGGGAATTAATTTACTTTTGAGTCCTGACAAATGCATCGATTTAGTTTAAAGTTATTCCTCTTTCTACAATGTGCAAATTCCCCAAAATAAAACAATAATTCACCATAAATATTGTGGGGGAGAGGCCATATGGTTACAATACCCTTGGTCACATCATACTATTTCGGGGAATTCAAAAAGAAATAGCTCTTCTTCATGAAGTTAAAAAACTGACGATAATGGCTGTGCATAGGCCAGTGAGGACAGTTCGTGAATCGTACAAAAGAGGGATTTTTTGTCGGTCACCCTGATATTTGTATCGAAAACATCTAATTAACAATTTAATTATTGTCACAGCTCATCAAGAAGTATCTTATCTAGTCGAACATGCACTATTTATCGTCCCTATCCAAAAAACATTTGTAAACTAATATGTGATTGGATAAAAAGTTTGTGAGGGAACCAATCGACAACATTTGCATATAAATGGAAATCCCCGAAATAGTACGATATGATCCAGGGTGTTCAGCCAAAGCGCAAATAGCCTGGAGAACCGAGGATGAGAAAAACAGGGTTCACAAAGATTTTTGGATCCTTCACTTCAAAATGATTGAACTGACATTTAAAACATATAGAACATACATTTCAACATCAATTTAATTTTAATGAATGTGTATGTATTATATAAAAATCACATCATGTTATCAGTGTTCATAGAGACATGTTATTTTCAATGAATTTTAATTTCTGTAAACATCAAATGTACTTTCTTTCAAATCTGAATATTAATTCTAAATTTGAGAGTTCTGTCATAAGTGGGAGAAAAAAGGGAACATTAATGGAAATCATAATGATTTGAAATCCTTTGTAAATCTTCAATTGCTACAGGAGGCCATGTCGGCATTTACTGGGGGACCCTGAGTCTGTGAGCTACTCTACTCAATATATCAAGACTCTTCTTTCATAGTCTTCTTTGAAAGATACATTGGTTCCACCCGAGGAGTCTCAAAATCATGTAAAACCTGAGGTTTGCCGAGGGTTTTTGCAATATTTTGAGACCTAGAAGGTGGAAACGATGTATCTTACATAGAAGAACATGAAAGAGTATTTTTCTCTCATATCTTAGTGCCAAAGTTAAATCTGAAAAAGAGACAAGATTTGAAAAATATAAAGTTAATCTAATTGCAAAAATTTTATGATATTCGAATTCAGCACCCCTGAAAATGGTTTATTCTAAAAGAATAAATTACGATCAAAATAAAAAATTGATGCTTTATTGCCATGTTGGCGCTAGCTTGTTGTATTGCGAGCAGAAATAGCGTAAACAATAGAAACAATAGCGTCATGTGATATGAAATACACAGCTGTCACATGATATGTGACACAGATGTCACTCATATAGCTGTATCTCATGGGCCTTCTCTGTAAAACATATGTGGGTATGAGAGAAAACAAGTTTTACACCCCTGTAGATAGCCCTGTTAGTATGTGTGTGTGTGATACTATAATGACAAATATGGATAATGACCGTATCCCTGTATACAGCACAAAATCGATAATTCTGAAAATCATAAACTAAAGGCATACAAAATCAGGATAAAACAGGAACCAAAGCAAACAAACAAAAACCTTCACCATATGAAAAAAAGCGAACTCCCGATATGAGAGTGAGACCAGGTGCCCAGGAAGAGTAAGCATCTCCTGCTTGCATGCAACACCCGCCGCTTCAATTCGGTAGAATTTTCACGTCCAGTTACTTCCGGTTACAAGACATAGAGTACAAACTTTGGTTGGATGGTTCTATGATGTTATATTTGATTGTTACAGGGGGCGATGTCAGCGAGAGAACAGCATTACTGAGGGACCCCGAGTCGGCAAGCTATTCTACTGAATATAACAGGTTTCACACCCCTGTAGATAGCCCTGTTGGTATGTGCCAGTATATTTGTATCTTTTACATGTTGATCTATTAATGTCTTACATAAATATTAATAGACAGAGGAGATACATGTATAGGAAGTTAAAGTGACATATCCAGAGGCAGGGGATATACATCATGATTTACCACATGCATGTATTTCTCCTCCCAGATTTTCTATCATTAAATTCATCACTTGCAGGTTATCAATTATTTGAAATTTTGAATTTTGATATTTAATGAAATCTAAAATCCATAAATTGACAATAACATGAATAAGGAGATATTGGAAAATTTCATATTGGGTTAATTTTTGGGAATTAATAGACTTCATAAAAATTTTCCCCACTCGAAAAATAACAATTCTGCATTGTATAGTAATTTCTGGGCACCTGAAGAAAATTGTTTTACGAAAAAAATAATAATTTACGAGATTAATTAATAGGCTGTTATTCTTACAATGGAATATATGTTTATATAGCAAATAAAATTCCTTAGGGTATTGTCTTGGTGTGATGATTGCGAAATGTTCCCAGTGAAAATAACCACATTTACATGATTATATGTAACCTGACCAGTATTCTAATGATAAAAATTGTTCTTTTTCATTATGGTATAATTTATAAGGTACATATGGATACAATTATTTACAGACTCTGATGATGAGACCCACCATACATATAGGAGTGCTACAAATTCCCGACCTCCGAGTCGTCAGGCAAGTCCTTCTTCTATCTATTTATATCATTCCGCTACTGACTGTGTACATTGCTTATAATCCTAGGGTCCGATTCCGACACTGACGAAACGACCTACCACCATGCTCACTCAAGGCTTCACAGTCACGTTCGCAGTAGTTCTTGTTCATCCCTCAACAGTATATTGGGTACAAGGGTATGTCAAAAAGTACCAAAACCCATTCTACCACATTCTCTCCCCCCCCTCCCCCAAAGTATCAAACCAACTCTACGACATTCCTTCCTGCTAAACAGTACATTAGGTATAAGGGTATGCCAAAAAGTACCAAAACTCTTTCTACCACATTCCTCTCTGCACAACACATACAACAGTACATTGGGTATTAGGGTATATAAAAAAAAGTACCAAAACCCGTTCTACCACATTCCTCCCCACACAGCTGTACATTGGGTATTAGGGAATGTCTACAAGTACCAAATCCCTTTCACCTCATTATTCCCCTACATAGAAGAATATTGAGTATGAGAATATGTCAAAAAGTATCAAAACTAATTCTACCACATTCCTCCCTGCACAACTGTAAATTGGGTATAAGGGTATGTCAAAAAGTTCCAAATCCCTCTCAACCGCATTTCTCCCACATAAAAATATATTTAGTATGAGGGTATTTCAAAAAGTATTCACACAAACTCTACTTCATTACCTCCCCTCACAACAGTATATTTGGCACAAGGATATGTCAAAAAGTATCCAAACCCTCTCTACCACATTCCTCAATCCATTCCTTAACATACCTTTATAAGTGGAAATAAGTGGTTGTCACACACAAAATAAAGTCATGCTTTTCCAAATGAAAATTTTAATATTCAAAGATATTTTTCCCCACCAAGCACCCATTGCCAAACATATCTTCTCCCAGAAAACAATTTGTCAAACACATGCACTTCACCAGCAAAGACACATTTCCAAACACACTTTCCCAAAGTAATCATACATGGTCAAACACTTCCCCGAGCAAACACACATTCTTCCTACTCAAAGTAGGTGTATAAATATTTAGGGGCCTCACAATTTTACGTACCTTCTCTTAGTAAAAAGTATGACAGGAACAAACCCTATAACTGATACAAGTGACATAGGCATTTTAAAAATTGATAAAAATATTTTCAAAATGTTAAAATTAATAAAATTAAAATTTATTTCTTGCTAATATACATGTACATGTATGTAATGTGCCAACATTTCTATTCCTGTTGCGACATCATAAATATTCTTGAGCTTTTCAACCTATAAAAATGTGTCCAAAGTGTAAAGTAAGACTGTCACAGCAGAATAGATCTCGGCAATACAGGGTTTTCAGGATCAAGTGAACATGGCAGTAACAATATTATATTTATACCCCCGCCATATAATGGTGGGGGTATATAGTGATGCACTTGTCCGTCCGTGCATGCGTCCGTCCCACCTGTGGTTTCCAGACATTTAAAGGAAAACTACATGTATTACAGATAATCAATTCATTTCTTGCATATAGCTTTTACACCGAGAAATACAGGTCAACTTCGAATATAGGTCATGTCCCTCAATTATGTGCAGAGTTATGCCCCTTGAAACTTAAAAAAATTCACAATTTTGTGGTTTCCAGACATTTAAAGGAAAACTGATTCAAATAATCAATTCATTCCTTGCATATACCTTTCACACCAAGAAATACAGGTAATCTTCAAATATGCTTCATGTCCCTCAATTACGTGCAGAGTTATGCCCCTTGCAACTTAGACAAATTCAAAATTTTGTGGTTTCTGGACATTAGAAGGACAACTGTTACAGATAATAACTTCATCTTTTGAATGTAGCTATTATACCAAAATCTACAGGTTAGGTTTGAATATGGCTCAATTTTATGCAGAGTTGTGCCCCTTCAAACTTGGAAAAAATCAATATTTTGTCCTTGCCTGACATTTAAATGAAATCTGTAACAGGGAATATATTTATTTCTTAGATACATGTATAGCTTTACATTTAGAAATACAGGTCAAGTTCAAATAAAGGGTCATGTTCCTCAATTTTGTGTTGAATTGTGCACCTTCAAACTTTTTATTTTTGCTTATATGTAAAAAATGCCAGGCGGGGGTATCATTGATCCTTAGATCAACAATAGATTTCATTTGCAGAGTTATGCCCCTTGAAACTTAGAAAATTTCAATTTTTTTTTGGTTTCCAGACATTTAAAGGTAGACCGTTATAGATAAGCAATTCATTTCTCACATATAGCTTTTACACCAAGAAATACAGGTCAAGTTTCAATATGGGTCATGTCCCTCAATTTTGTGCAGAGTTATGCTCCTTGAAACTTTTAAAATTTCAAAATTTTGTGGTTTCCGGACATTTAAAGGTAAACCCTTGTAGATAATCAATTAATTTCTTACATATAGCTTTTACACCAAGAAATACAGGTCAAGTTCGAATATTGGTCATGTCCCTCAATTTTTTGCAGAGTTATGCCCCTTGAAACTTGGAAAAATTCAAAATTTTGGGGTTTTCCGGACATTTAAAGGTAAATTGTTACAGATAATAAATTCATTTCTTGGATATAGCTCTTAAACCAAGAAATACAGTTCAAGTTCAAATATGGGTCTGTCCCTCAATTTTGTGCAGAGTTATGCCCCTTGAAACTTAAAAAAATTCACAATTTTGTGGTTTAAACGTTTAAAGGAAAACCGTTAGAGATAATCAATTCATTACTTGCATATAGCTATTACACCAAGAAATACAGGTCAAGTTCGAATAAAGGTCATGTCCCTCAATTATGTGCAGAGTTATGCCCTTGAAACTTAGAAAAATTCACAGTTTTGTGGTTTCTGGACATAAGAAGGACAACCGTTACAGATAATAAATTCATTTGTTGAATGTAGCTATTATACCAAAAATTGCAGGGTAGGTTTGAATATGACTCAATTTTATGCAGAGTTGTGCCCCTTTAAACTTGGAAAAAAATCAATATTTTGTGCTTGCCTGACATTTAAATGAAAACTGTAACAGGGAATACATTTATTTCTTAGATATATAGCTTTACATTGAGAAATACAGGTCAAGCTCAAATAAAGGGTCATGTTCCTTAATTATGCCCCCCTTCGAAGAAGAGGGGACATATAGGTTTGCCGCTGTCGGTCGGTCGGTCGGTCGGTCGGTCGGTCGGTCTGTCTGTCGGTCTGTCGGTCGGTCCGCGACATCAGTTTCCGTTCAATATCTCTGGAATGGATTCACATATTGAAATGAAATTTTGTATACAGATACATCAAACAAAAATCTAGGTCAAGTTCATATTTGGGTCCGATCAAAAAAAAATTGACAGAGTTATGCCCCTTGCATTTCAAAAAATACCAAAATTTCAGGGTTTCCGTTCAATATCTCTTGAATGGAGTTACATATTGAAATGAAATTTTGTATACAGACACATCAAATGAAAATCCAGGACAAGTTCGTATTAAGGTCTGATCGAAAAAATTTTGACAGAGTTATGCCCCTTGCACTTTGAAAAATACCAAAATTTTAGGGTTTCTGTTCAATATCTCTTGAGTGGAGTTACATATTGAAATGAAATTTTGTATACAGACACATCAAATGAAAATCTAGGTGAAGTGTATATTTCGGTCCGATCAACAATATTTTGACAGAGTTATGCCCCTTGCACTTTGAAAAAAAACCAAAATTTCAGGGTTTCCGTTCAATATCTATTGAGTGGAGTTACATATTGAAATGAAATTTTGTATACGGATACATCAAATGACAATCTAGGTCAAGTTTTTATTTGGGTCCAATCAACAAAATTTTGAAAGAGTTATGCCCCTTGCACTTCGAAAAATACCAAAATTTCAGGGTTTCCGTTCAATATCTCTTGAGTGGAGTTACATATAGAAATGAAATTTTGTATACAGACACATCAAATGAAAATCTAGGTCAAGTTCATATTTAGGTCTGATAAAAAAAATTTGGACAGAGTTATGCCCCTTGCACTTTGAAAAATACCAAAACTTCAGGGTTTCTGTTCAATATCTCTTGAGTGGAGTTACATATTGAAATGAAATTTTGTATACAGACACATCAAATGAAAATCTACTAGGTCAAGTTCATATTTATGTCCGATGAACAAAATTTTAGACTGAGTTATGCCCCTTGCACTTCAAAAATTCCAAAATTTCAGGGTTTCCGTTCAATATCTCTTGAGTGGAGTTTCAAATTTTGTTTTCAGACACATCAAATAAAAATCTAGGTCAAGTTCATGTTTGGGTTCAATCAAATTTTTTTATGCCCCCCTTTGAAGAAGAGGGGACATATTGCTTTGCCGCTGTCTGACTTTCTGTCTGTCGGTCGGTCGGTCGGTCCACGACATCAGTTTCCGTTCAATACCTCTGGAGTGGATTTACAAATTGAAATGAAATTTTGTGTACAGACACATCAAATGAAAATCTAGGTCAAGTTCATATTTGGGTCCAATGAAAAAAAAAATGAGACAAAGTTTAGCCCCTTGCTTTTCGAAAAGTACCAAAATTTCAGGATTTTCGTTCAATATCTCTGGAGTGTATTCACATACTGAAATGAATCTTGTGTACAGACACATCAAATGAAAATCTAGGTCAAGTTTATATTTGGGTCCGATCAAAAAAATTTTGACAGAGTTATGCCCCTTGCACTTCGAATCCGATCAAAAAAAATTTGACAGAGTTATGCCCCTTGAATTTTGGTTGGAAAATTTACCAACATTCTGTTCAGTATCAGGTTTGTTGAATATGATTATTTAATAAAATACTATAAAATTACCTTGTAGAAGTTTATTAGAAGAAGAGCTTTAACAAAGCATAAATGCTGTACATACAGGTCCTCCTGACAGTTATACTTCTTTGACTTTTTTCATTACACTGTTACTTTATACCCCCATAGGTTGTATCAATGCAAGTATAAAGTTGTGACGGACTTTAATCACAGAAGGGGTAGGGGGGCATTAATGTTTTACAAACATGACTTTTAACTTGTTTTGTGATGAATTGTGCCCCTTCCAAATTTTTATACATTACTTATATGTACAATATGCCGGGCGGGGGTATCATTGATCCTTAGATCAACAATAAATTCTTTGTTTCAGGATCAGGAGTATGTACAAAAAGCCCATGAGACAATGGACGCCCTGTGGGACATGATGAAGAACCAGGAGGGCTGGGCCATAGAAAAAGAGAAACCTGGAGTGGGTGTGATCAAAAGTCGACCCAGTAAAATCTCACGAGGGAAGGGTTATAAACTGGAAGCCATCGTAAATATATCGCCAATAAAACTATGGGAGGACACCATTACAGATTTACCTAACCAACCTAACTGGAATCCAACGTTACTTGAAGCTAGGGTAAACTTAAACATTGAATAATTGGAGAACAATCAGAAAAAAATATACAGATTATAATTTGATTTGAATTAAAAACAATAATTTATTAGGAGCATATCATCAAGTATTCTTCAATTTTTCATGATGATCCAATCAGAATCTAATCTACCTATCACTTTGTATAAGAATTTGTTTTGTCCAGTGAACAATTATTGTACCATGACTTTTGATCTAATGATCTTAATTATCCCCTCACATAGTTACAGTGGATATACATGTAGTAACACAGTCGTTCGTGTGTAAGTGAGTGTGTACATTGTGAGCTTCACAAAATCCTTGTATTCAGCCTAGAGCATGTAGAGGGTGAAGTGTTTTATTGGATCTTAGACAGACTTCATACACTGATTGCTTATGACAAGAGGAAGAACCCTATTGATTTTCAAGGTCATACTTCGAAGGTCAAGGTCAAAGATTGGAAGTGGTCAAAATCTTTGTTTACAGCCTGGAATGTGCAGTTTTGATTGGTTCTTAACCAAACCTCTTACGCTGATTGCTTATGAACCAAACCTCTTACGCTGATTGCTTATGATAAGAGGAAGAACCCTATTGATTTTCAAGGTCATGGGTCAAAGGTTAAGGTCACAGATTTAAAATAGGTAAAATCCTTGTATATGCAGCCTGGAAGGTGCAGTTTTCATACACTAATTGCCTATGGCAAGAGGAAGAATCCTATCAATTTTCTAGGTCATAGGTCATGTAGGTTGAAGGTCAAGGATACAGATAATAGTTGTATGAAGTTATATTTAAATTCAGACTTTACAAGTACTAGATGACACTTAGTAAGTTACATGTATCTGAGTAAATGTAGTTTTATTTCAGACTTAACAAGTACTAGATGACACTTAGTGAGCTACATGTATCTGAGTAAATGTAGTTTTATTTCAGACTTTATAAGTACTAGATGACACTTAGTGAGCTACATGTATCTGAGTAAATGTAGTTTTATTTCAGACTTTATAAGTACTAGATGACACTAAGTGAGCTATGTGTATCTGAGTAAATGTAGTTTTATTTCAGACTTTATAAGTACTAGATGACACTTAGTGAGCTATATGTATCTGAGTAGATGTAGTTTTATTGTGTTGCCTGCGAAGCACAGCGACACTTAGGGATCACTTTGTCCTTTGTCCGTCTGTCCGTCCGTCCGTCTGTCTGTCTGTCTGTCCGTCTGTCTGTCACACTTGGGTGTCACACCCCATAACTTTTGATTGGTAAGTGATAGGGCTTTGATATTTCACATGTGTATTCCTTGTGACAAGAGCTTTCTACACATATCATAATTTTTGACCTTGTGACCTTGACCTAGATATTTGACCTACTTTTCATAAAATCTAATATTGGCTATATCTCTTGATTGGTAAGTGATAGGGCTTTGATATTTCACATGTGTATTCCTTGTGACAAGACCTTTCTACACATATCATAATTTTTGACCCTGTGACCTTGACCTAGATATTTGACCTACTTTTCATAAAATCTAATATTGGCTATATCTCTTGATTGGCAAGTGATAGGGCTTTGATATTTCACATGTGTAATCTTTGTGACAAGACCTTTCTACGCAAACCATAATTTTTGACCTCGTGACCTTCACCTAGATATTTGACCTACTTTTTAAAAAAATCCAAGATTGGCTATATCTTTTGATTGGCAAGTGATAGGGCTTTGATTTTTCTCTTGTGTATTCCTTCTTGTGACAAGCCCTTTCTACACATATCATAACTTTTGACCTCGTGACCTTGACCTAGATATTTTACCTACTTTTCAAAAAAATTAAGATTTGCTATATCTTTTGATTGGTAAGTGATAGGGCTTTGATATTTCATATGTGTATTCCTTCTTGTGACAAGGCCTTTCTACACATATCATAACTTTTGACCTCATGACCTTGACCTAGATATTTGACCTACTTTTCTAAACATTCCATAATTTTTGACCTAGTGACCTTGCCCTTGATATTTGACCTATTTTCAATTAAAAAAAAAATCCGCTTCGCAGGCGACACAAGCATTCCTTGGATTGCTATTTTTTCAGACTTTACAAGTACTAGATGACACATAGTAAGCTACATATATCTGAGTAAATGTAGTTTTATTTCAGACTTTACAAGTACTAGATGACACTTAGTGAGCTACATGTATCTGAGTAAATGTAGTTTTATTACAGACTTAATAAGTACTAGATGACACTTAGTGAGCTACTTGTATCTGAGTAAATGTAGTTTTATTACAGACTTAATAAGTACTAGATGACACTTAGTGAGCTATATGTATCTGAGTAAATGTAGTTTTATTTCAGACTTTACAAGTACTAGATGACACTCAGTGAGCTACATGTATCTGAGTAAATGTAGTTTTATTACAGACTTAATAAGTACTAGATGACACTCAGTGAGCTACATGTATCTGAGTAAATGTAGTTTTATTTCAGACTTTATAAGTACTAGATGACACTAAGTGAGCTTTGTGTATCTGAGTAAATGCAGTTTTATTTCAGACTTTACAAGTACTAGATGACACTTAGTGAGCTATGTGTATCTGAGTAAATGTAGTTTTATTTCAGACTTTATAAGTACTAGATGACACTTAGTGAGCTACGTGTATCTGGGTAAATGTAGTTTTATTTCAGACTTTACAAGTACTAGATGACACTTAGTTAGCTATGTGTATCTGAGTAAATGTAGTTTTATTTCAGACTTTACAAGTACTAGATGACACTCAGTGAGCTACATGTATCTGAGTAAATGTAGTTTTATTACAGACTTAATAAGTACTAGATGACACTCAGTGAGCTACATGTATCTGAGTAAATGTAGTTTTATTTCAGACTTTATAAGTACTAGATGACACTAAGTGAGCTTTGTGTATCTGAGTAAATGCAGTTTTATTTCAGACTTTACAAGTACTAGATGACACTTAGTGAGCTATGTGTATCTGAGTAAATGTAGTTTTATTTCAGACTTTATAAGTACTAGATGACACTTAGTGAGCTACGTGTATCTGGGTAAATGTAGTTTTATTTCAGACTTTACAAGTACTAGATGACACTTAGTTAGCTATGTGTATCTGAGTAAATGTAGTTTTATTTCAAACTTTACAAGTACTAGGTAACACTTAGTGAGCTAAATGTTTCTGAGTAAATGCAGTTTTATTTCAGACTTTACAAGTACTAGATGACACTTAGTGAGCTATGTGTATCTGAGTAAATGTAGTTTTATTTCAGACTTTACAAGTACCAGATGACACATAGTGAGTTACATGTATCTGAGTAAATGAAGTTTTATTTCAGACTTTACAAGTACCAGATGACACATAGTGAGTTACATGTATCTGAGTAAATGTAGTTTTATTTCAGACTTTACAAGTACTAGGTGACACTCAGTGAGCTAAATGTTTCTGAGTAAATGTAGTTTTATTTCAGACTTAATAAGTACTAGATGACACTCAGTGAGCTATGTGAATCTGAGTAAATGTAGTTTTATTTCAGACTTTACAAGTACTAGGTGACACTTAGTGAGCTAAATGTTTCTGCATGTTCTGAGTAAATGTAGTTTTATTTCAGACTTAATAAGTACTAGATGACACTCAGTGAGCTATGTGTATCTGAGTAAATGTAGTTTTATTTCAGACTTTACAAGTACTAGATGACACTAAGTGAGCTTTGTGTATCTGAGTAAATGTAGTTTTATTTCAGACTTTACAAGTACTAGATGACAATTAGTGAGCTATGTGTATCTGAGTAAATGTAGTTTTATTTCAGACTTTATAAGTACTAGATGACACTCAGTGAGCTACATGTATCTGAGTAAATGTAGTTTTATTTCAGACTTTATAAGTACTAGATGACACTCAGTGAGCTAGGTGTATCTGAGTAAATGTAGTTTTATTTCAGACTTTACAAGTACTAGGTGACACTTAGTGAGCTAAATGTTTCTGAGTAAATGTAGTTTTATTTCAGACTTAATAAGTACTAGATGACACTCAGTGAGCTACGTGTATCTGAGTAAATGTAGTTTTATTTCAGACTTTACAAGTACTAGATGACACTTAGTTAGCTATGTGTATCTGAGTAAATGTAGTTTTATTTCAGACTTTACAAGTACTAGATGACACTTAGTGACCTACATGTATCTGAGTAAATGTAGTTTTATTTCAGACTTTACAAGTACTAGATGACACTTAGTGAGCTATGTGTATCTGAGTAAATGTAGTTTTATTTCAGACTTAATAAGTACTAGATGACACTCAGTGAGCTACGTGTATCTGGGTAAATGTAGTTTTATTTCAGACTTTACAAGTACTAGATGACACATAGTGACCTACATGTATCTGAGTAAATGTAGTTTTATTTCAGACTTTACAAGTACTAGATGACACTTAGTGACCTACATGTATCTGGGTAAATGTAGTTTTATTTCAGACTTTACAAGTACTAGATGACACTCAGTGAGCTACGTGTATCTGGGTAAATGTAGTTTTATTTCAGACTTTATAAGTACTAGATGACACTTAGTGAGCTACGTGTATCTGGGTAAATGTAGTTTTATTTCAGACTTTACAAGTACTAGATGACACATAGTGACCTACATGTATCTGAGTAAATGTAGTTTTATTTCAGACTTTACAAGTACTAGATGACACTTAGTGAGCTATGTGTATCTGAGTAAATGTAGTTTTATTTCAGACTTTACAAGTACTAGATGACACATAGTAAGCTACATATATCTGAGTAAATGTAGTTTTATTTCAGACTTTACAAGTACTAGATGACACTTAGTGAGCTACGTGTATCTGAGTAAATGTAGTTTTATTTCAGACTTTACAAGTACTAGATGACACTTAGTTAGCTATGTGTATCTGGGTAAATGTAGTTTTATTTCAGACTTTACAAGTACTAGATGACACTCAGTGAGCTACGTGTATCTGGGTAAATGTAGTTTTATTTCAGACTTTATAAGTACTAGATGACACTTAGTGAGCTATGTGTATCTGAGTAAATGTAGTTTTATTTCAGACTTTACAAGTACTAGATGACACTTAGTGACCTACATGTATCTGAGTAAATGTAGTTTTATTTCAGACTTTACAAGTACTAGATGACACTTAGTGAGCTATGTGTATCTGAGTAAATGTAGTTTTATTTCAGACTTAATAAGTACTAGATGACACTCAGTGAGCTACGTGTATCTGGGTAAATGTAGTTTTATTTCAGACTTTACAAGTACTAGATGACACTTAGTGAGCTATGTGTATCTGAGTAAATGTAGTTTTATTTCAGACTTTACAAGTACTAGATGACACATAGTAAGCTACATATATCTGAGTAAATGTAGTTTTATTTCAGACTTTACAAGTACTAGATGACACTTAGTGAGCTACGTGTATCTGAGTAAATGTAGTTTTATTTCAGACTTTACAAGTACTAGATGACACTTAGTTAGCTATGTGTATCTGGGTAAATGTAGTTTTATTTCAGACTTTACAATTACTAGATGACAGCTATGTGTATCTGGGTAAATGTAATTTTATTTCAGACTTTAAAAGTACTAGGCGACACTTAGTGAGCTATATGAATCTAGGTAAATGTAGTTTTATTTCAGACTTTACAATTACTAGATGACACTTAGTGGGCTATATGTATCTGGGTAAATGTAGTTTTATTTCAGACTTTACAAGTACTAGATGACACTTAGTGAGCTATATGTATCTGATTAAATGTAGTTTTATTTCAGACTTTACAAGTACTAGATGACACTCAGTGAGCTACATGTATCTGAGTAAATGTAGTTTTATTTCAGACTTTACAAGTACTAGATGACACATAGTGAGCTACATGTATCTGAGTTAATGTAGTTTTATTTCAGACTTTACAAGTACTAGATGACACATAGTGAGCTACATGTATCTGAGTTAATGTAGTTTTATTTCAGACGTTACAAGTACTAGATGACACTCAGTGACCTACACGTATCTGAGTTAATGTAGTTTTATTTCAGACTTTACAAGTACTATATGACACTCAGTGAGCTACATGTATCTGAGTAAATGTAGTTTTATTTCAGACTTTACAAGTACTAGATGACAATTAGTGAGCTACATGTATCTGAGTAGATGTAGTTTTATTTCAGACTTAATAAGTACTAGATGACACTCAGTGAGCTATGTGTATCTGAGTAAATGTAGTTTTATTTCAGACTTTACAAGTACTAGATGACACTCAGTGAGCTACATGTATCTGAGTAAATGTAGTTTTATTTCAGACTTCATAAGTACTAGATGACACTCAGTGAGCAATATGTATCTGAGTAAATGTAGTTTTATTTCAGACTTTACAAGTACTAGATGACACTAAGTGAGCTTAATAGAATCTATCACGTCGTTGAGACTGAGACAGGGGAATCTCATCCGAGTGCTAAAGATTTGCAATCCACGACGAGGCTTGCCGAGTCGTGGATGTAGCAAATCTTTTGCACGAGGATGAGATTCCCCTGTCTCAGTCGTAACGTCGTGATTGATTATTTTTCTCACTCACCTCATTTTATCATCACTTTAATGGTTTTTTTTAAAGCTAGAATCAATACCAAAACCTACACAAATCTAACGATGGCGTGACGTTACTTTCTATTACGTCATAATAGGAGTCACGTGGAGTGCGAGACAAGGAAATCTCAAACTGCTACGTCTATGTTTTTTCTTTTGTCTCACGACGTAAGTGAGTGAGAAATATGTATCTGATTAAATGTAGTTTTATTTCAGACTTTACAAGTACTAGATGACACTACAGAGATAAGTTACACCATCGCTAATGAAGCCGCAGGTGGGATTGTGTCAGCTAGAGACTTTATAAATGTACGACACTGGGATGAGAGGGAGGGCGTATATCTTATAGCACTGAATGGTGTAAAATATGATGACATGCCGGAACAGAAAAAATATGTCAGGTAATAGGTTTTATTATCATACAAACAACACATAAAATATGTCAGGTAATAGTTTTTAGCTCTACTGGTCTCAGACCAGTCGAGCTTATGCGATCACCCTTCGTCCGGCGTCCGTCCGTCTGTCTGTCTGTCTGTCTGTCCGTATGTCCGTAAACAATTCTTGTCCGGACAACTCCTCTGAAACTGTTAGAGATAGAAAGTTAATTCTTTTTGCATTTTACTTGGTCCAAGGTCTAGTTGTGCACCTGACATTTAGTTTCAGTCCCTGACCCCAGGGTCTTAGAAAATAGGCGTGGTCATTAAATTCTATGTAATCTTGTCCGGACAACTCGTCTGACACTATAAATGATAGAGACATAATTCTTTTTGCAATATGATGGGTCTGTGGTCTTGTTGTGCACCTGATATTTTGTTTGAGCCCCTGACCCCCAAGGGTCTTAGAAATGGGTGTGGTCATTTTCTCCTATATAACTCTATGTAATCTTGTGTTCGCAACTCCTCTGACACTATAAATGATGGAGACTTAATTCTTTTTGCAATATGATGGGTCTGTGGTCTTGTTGTGCACCTGATATTTTGTTTGAGCCCCTGACCCCCAGGGTCCCCGAAATGGGTGTGGTCATTTTCTCCTATATAACTCTATGTAATCTTGTGTTCGCAACTCCTCTGACACTATAAATGATGGAGACTAAATTCTTTTTGCAATATGATGGGTCTGTAGTATAGTTGTGCACCTGATATTTTGTTTGAGCCCCTGACCCCCATGGTCTCCGAAATGGGTGTGGTCATTTTCTCCTATATAACGCTATGTAATCTTGTGCTCTCAACTCCTCTGACACTATAAATCATGGAGACTTTATTCTTTATACAATTTGATGGGTTTGTGGTCTAGTTGTTCACCTGATATTTTGTTTGAGCCCCTGACCCTATGGGTCTTAGAAATGGGTGTGGTCATTTTCTCCTATATAACTCTATGTAATCTTGTGCTCGCAACTCCTCTGACACTATAAATGATGGAGACTTAATTCTTATTGTAATGTGATGGGTCTGTGGTCTTGTTGTGCACCTGATATTTTGTTTGAGCCCCTGACCCCCAGGGTCATAGAAATTGGTGTGGTCATTTTCTCCTATATAACTCTATGTAATCTTGTGTTCGCAACTCCTCTGACACTATAAATGATGGAGACTTAATTCTTTTTGCAATATGATGGGTCTGTGGTCTTGTTGTGCACCTGATATTTTGTTTGAGCCCCTGACCCCCAGGGTCATAGAAATTGGTGTGGTCATTTTCTCCTATATAACTCTATGTAATCTTGTGTTCGCAACTCCTCTGACACTATAAATGATGGAGACTTAATTCTTTTTGCAATATGATGGGTCTGTGGTCTTGTTGTGCACCTGATATTTTGTTTGAGCCCCTGACCCCCAGGGTCATAGAAATTGGTGTGGTCATTTTCTCCTATATAACTCTATGAAATCTTGTGCTTGCAACTCCTCTAACACTATAAATGATGGAGACTTAATTCTTTTTGCAATATGATGGGTCTGTGGTCTTGTTGTGCACCTGATATTTTGTTTGAGCCCCTGACCCCCAGGGTCATAGAAATTGGTGTGGTCATTTTCTCCTATATAACTCTATGAAATCTTGTGCTCGCAACTCCTCTGACACTATAAATGATGGAGACTTAAATCTTTTTGTAATGTGATGGGTCTGTGGTCTTGTTGTGCACCTGATATTTTGTTTGAGCCCCTGACCCCCAGGGTCATAGAAATTGGTGTGGTCATTTTCTCCTATATAACTCTATGTAATCTTGTGTTCGCAACTCCTCTGACACTATAAATGATGGAGACTAAATTCTTATTGCAATATGATGGGTCTCTGGTCTAGTAGTGCACCCGATATTATGTTTTAGCCCCTGACCCTAAGGGTCTCAGAAATGGGTGTGGCCATTTCCTCCTATAATATGAATCAAGGCAAAGCCTTTTTGTGCGAGCGGAGAGAAAATAAATATGATTATACATGTATATTAAATAATTTTATCCTATCTTACAGAACTTTCTGTTTGATGATTGCCAAAAAAAAAAAAAAAATAAGGCAGTATAAGGCGAGTGGAAACAGTTACACAGAGGCATTTGTAAAATTGGTCTAGACCAGCAGATGAACATTTTAAGGGGGGGGCTTAAAATATGGTTCTTTGTACGTTCCTGTTTTGGCCCAGACCGGCAAATATTAGATTAGGTTGAAGGGGGGGGGGGGGGGATTTCAGTCAAATTTACAAAAAAATACGAGCAAACACAAAAGGTGTATGATTTTGAAACCTTATATCAACGATCTAGTTTAAAGAGCTCAGCTAGAACTGGTCAGTCCAAGAATTTATAAACAGACCTGGTTATATTTCCTACATGTGATTTTTTTTTTATTTCAAGACATTTTAATTTTGTAATAAAACGGTTAAAATGAATATAAGTAACTCATTGCATCAGTGGCGGATTCAGCCGGGGGGGGGGGGGGGGGGGGGGGGGGGGGGGGCACAGGGGCACGTGCCCCCCCCGGCAGTGCCAAAGAAGGGGCACTTATGACATGCTTTTGGAAGCATTAAACTACTGTTTCCGTAATAAATCTGTGAAACTAGTCAGAAATAGCCCCAAAACACCCCAGAAACCACCGATTTGAGTAAATTTTCCAAAAATCTCCACACGTTTTGGAAACAACCTACATTGAATCATGATCATATCGAATTTTCTTTATCTGAGGGATAAATCGGGAACTTTATATCCTATGCAAGGCATATTTAACACACATATTTCTTGACCAAATATTCGATACAACCTCCTATAAAACGTTCATTTTTTAACTCTAAATTTGAGGTCGTGATCAATTAATTGAAATTGTTTTGGCCAGATTTAAACCGGCTACCTCCAAGAATTTTGAAAAGATAAAAATGCAAGTTTTTCTTTATTTTTAGAATCGAAGTTATCATGATTACATTTTTGGTTTAGCCCCTAGGTAAATCAAAAATATTATCATGATAGAACTGCCAAGAAATAATAAACCTTTCAATCTGGACGATGCAGGGAATGGCCGGGCACCCGTGATCTTTAGTTTGTCAAGGAAATTTATCATTTACAAGGGAATTTTTTAGGGTCTGTACGGGGCCGAAATTAGGTAAAAAGCGGCATTTTTCCCCAATTTTAGACCTAAAATTCCCAATTCAATCTTTTCTCCAAAACGATAAATTCATTTCCAATTTACGTATCATTAGCTGAAAGGAAAACGAAAGTAGAACAAACATGCTCTAGGAGGGATTCAAAATATAGACAAATGATATGATAAGGGATAATTTGCATGAATATATCTTTTTGTTGTTTGAAATTCATTTCCCAATTTAGGTTAGAATATTGCAAAATTCCCAATTTCATCGGCCCAGGCCCCTGACATCAGGGGCTAGAAAAAAAACCCTGTAATTACTTATTTTCTGTACCTTTATACAAATATTAACAAACAAGCGCGGGTCTAGAGTGGTAAGGGGGGTCAAGTCCTGCCTGAAATTTGCATAAAATGCTGATTTTCCTAGTTTTACGAGAATTTATGGCTGGACACCCCTCCCTCCCATGGGCTGACATCTCTGCCCTTTCAAAACTTCTCCTGATCCGCCCGTTTCTTTAAGAAAACCTGATTATGTTGACTAAGAACTGCATACCGTACAAGAACAGTATAGCATCAGAAAATTTGGAACATTTTCAAATATATTCTATAAAAATAATAATTATTGTTTCTGACACTGACTGAATCATGCGTGCCAAATCCCTTCTAAGTTCAGTTCAAATACGCTTCAGATGCCACCAAATTGCTTCATTTTTTCAAAATTTTCTCAGGGGAGGCCCCCCGAACCCCCACCAATTGGGGGGGGGGGGGGGGGGGGAACCCCCTCCCATACCCTCCCCCACTCGGCCCTTCGGGCCTCGCAAGTGATTTCCACGAAAATTGTGTGTGCCCCCCCCGGCAATTGGGGTTCTGGATCCGCCCCTGTGCATATCGCCCAAAAGAGAAAAAAACCATCTCGTCCATGTCAGATACAATCGTCCAAAGCCTGTTTCATAACATGTCATTAAAGAAAACCACTCAATATCGGACATCAAAATTATAATTTTGGAGAAATGTTCGGATGCCTCAAAATACGATCGTAAAATCCGAGAACTGTTCTGGATTGAGAAACTTTATAACGTGAAGCCATCCCGATTGAACACAATATCGCCCATGGGAATACTTTGGCCGGATTATTGACCTATTTAGAAGCGTTTACGTCAAGCAAAATACGTCCATTAAAGGAAAATCTTACAACGTCAAAGTGACATTAATAATTTGGCGCGATGACGTCAATGACGTCATAGAAGCACAGTAAACAAAATACTCAAACGAGACGTCGGCTTTCCTAAAAAGATTCCGCGGTTACGCCAAGTTGTCGATGCTATTTCGTAATCTGCTTTACGAAAAATTATGTCAATAAATTTAACTTGTAAACAAAAAATTGAGTATAACATATACGTATACTCGGAGTCGAAAAAAAAATTAAATGGCAATATTCAGCATCTCCGCAGTAACTCTGTCTGCGAGGGGACGAAATTTTTTTAAAGCATAGTAGAACATTCTCATTCTTTGATTCAGCCTATTTTCTCAATAAGGTAAGTGTATACGCGTTACCATAAGGGCGAGCTTCGCTCGCAAAGGCCCTTCGGGCCTTTGCAGCGAGCTCCGCTCGCTATAAGTCAATGTAATCTTGTGCTTGCAACTCCTCTGACACTATAAATGATGTAGAATTAATTCTTTTTGCAATGATTGGTCTGATATTTTGTTTTAGCCCTATACCCCCAGGGTCTTTGAAAATGGGTGTGGTAATTTTTTCCAATATAGTTGTGCTCTCTACCCATTCAAAGCTATTAATGATGGGGAGTTAATTCTTTATCCAATATTATGGACCTGTAGTCTTGATGTGTCATTGATAGTTCATTTGAGCTAGCAGCCCTTGGCCCCTAGGATCTTGGAAAATGGGTGTGGCATTCTTTTTTGAAATACTTTATCTTGGATAATATGAATTATATGAGTGCTATTATAGTTGCAGTATAATGGATATGTAGTTTTGTCATGCTACTTATAATTTGTTAGAGCACCTGCTCCCTATGGTCTTGGTTTAAAAAAAAAAAGAAAGGAAATTGATGTTTTAGAAAAAAAAACAACCAGGAGAGCTACAGTCTCGTCAGAGACTTCTGGTATTATCATACAAACAACACATAAAAATATGTCAGGTAACAGTTTTATTATCATACAAACAGCACATAAAATATGTCTGGTAATAGTTTTATTATCATACTAACAACACATAAAATATGTCTGGTAATGGTTTTATTATCATACAAACAACACATAAAATATGTCAGGTAATAATTTTATTATCATACTAACAACACTTAAAATATGTCAGGTAATAGTTTTATTATCATACTAACAACACATAAAAATATGTCAGGTAATGGTTTTATTATCATACGAACAGCACATAAAATATGTCAGGTAATAGTTTTATTATCATACTAACAACACATAAAATATGTCTGGTAATGGTTTTATTTAAGAATTGAATGTTTATTTTTGCCATTTTATTGGATGATGAAATGTCAGTTGTCGTATCACAAATTGTGTAAAACCGCGTAGCGTAGCGAAGCGGTTTTACGCAAAAATTTGTGATACGACAACTGACATTTCATCATCCAATAAAATGGCAAAAATAAACATTCAATACTTATAATTACCAAACATATGAATTTATTCTGAATTCGTACAAATTCTAAGGAAAATGAACGATTGAGTACGTGGCGTATGAAAATATTAAACTGGTACGAACTAGTTCCCTAACAACAAAAAAGTTCGAGAGGAAAAAAAAAGCAAGCCGACATTCAGTCTGGAAAAAAAGCAATTCCCTCTTCAGAACCTCAGCATGTTTTACCTATTTGCACTTACTGCTGTACTGTTATGACGTAATTTGTGACGCGTTGTTTATCGAAGACAGCAGACATGACAGTTGAAAGAAGAACATGAAGCAATTTGTGTTGGGATTTATACGGACTCTCAGACAGCATTTCTTGTACCTGTAGATCTTATGTGTGAAGAAAAAACACGTTGTTAAGATCTACAGGTATTGGAATATCAGCTGTAAATTATTTCTTAGGAATCAGAACGAAATCGGCATGACAAATTTGGTAAGTCGCGATTGCGTAGCTTTTGTTCAGTACTTTCAAATTTATTCATCCTACATGTTGTATATCCATGTGTATTAGATTAATTACGATGATTTTAGAAAAATAAAGGACAAGTTTTTCATGCATTTCTATATAGGTCAATCAAAATTTCCCTAGAAACACAAGAAATCCGTCAACAAACTGCCGTTCATGTTCACTTGTTGCAGTTTTCAAATCATGCGCGTAGCAACCGATGTAATCTCTGCAAACATTCACAGAACTGTGTTGTGATGTTTATGAGTCGACAATAGGAACTGTCTAACTCTCTAGTTTTAATGGATTATTTGAGACCATTTGTATTGTTTATTTCATGCGTTAGACAATTCTTGATTTCTGTTGCGTTAGTGTGAAAGTAGTTCCGGTCAATTTTGACATTTTATCATCTCATAACGGAAGTCACAATAAATGCGATCGACCAATCAAAATGCTTAGAATCAGATAAACAAACACGTTTGGTAATTATTATCATACTAACAACACATAAAATATGTCTGGTAATGGTTTAAGTATCATACAAACAGCACATAAAATATGTCAGGTAATGGTTTTATTATCATATAAACAACACATAAAAATATGTCTGGTAATGGTTTTATTATCATACAAACAGCACATAAAAATATGTCAGTTAATAGTTTTATTATCATACAAGCAACACATAAAAATATGTCAGGTAATAGTTTTATTATCATACAAACAGCATTTAAAAATATATCAGGTAATGGTTTTATTATCATACAAACAACACATGAAATATGTCAGGTAATAGTTTTATTATCATACAAACAACACATAAGAATATGTCAGGTAATAGTTTTATTATCATACAAACAACACATAAAATATGTCAGGTAATGATTTTATTATCATACAAACAGCACATAAAATATGTCAGGTAATAGTTTTATTATCATACAAACAACACATAAAATATGTCAGGTAATAGTTTTATTATCATACAAACAACACATAAAATATGTCAGGTAATAGTTTTATTATCATACAAACAACACATAAAATATGTCAGGTAATAGTTTTATTATTATACAAACAACACGTGCATGTACATTATTTCAATGACTTTATTTTGTGGATATGTTAATCTTATACCAGTGGATTTGGGGAGAAATGAGGGTGATTAGGCTATTTTGTGAACAAATTGTTAGAAGTTTAAAAAATATTTTTTTCCTTATTACTCATGTATGACCTTATATGTTGCTTTGCCTTACAGGGGAGTAAATGGGCCAGGAGGAATGGCATTTAACTCAATTGATGAGGAACCAAACAAATGTTTCTTTGAGTGGATCGTTGACACAAATTTAAAGGTAACAATTTATATGATGATTTAAATGACCCAGCTTACATGCATATCTTTACATGAAGAAAATAATATAATTATATTGTTGCATATATGTCCATGGCAATTTTCCCAGTCCTTTCCAAAAATTTTCAGTAATTCGGACCTATGTGTTAAAGAACACCAAAAGTAAGACAGTCATTTCTTAATTATACTTTTTTAAATTGTTGCAGTGAAATGTAATGTAATAAGTTTTATGTTTCTGTGAAGAAAATTGATTAATTCTTTAAAAGGTGATGTAGAATCAATTTTCAAGATTGGACTTTATAAATATCTTTTCATTTCTCGTACAAATTTTGTTTCCCTGTTGTGTTTGGGTCAGGTGAGTCTCTGACGTCATGATATTTGCTGCAAATGCATGCATTTCATGTTATCCGCGTCTAGGCGGATACACAACATTAATGTCGACATTTATCAAATTCCAAAGATTTGGTTAATTTGGTACAATGTATAAAAAACAATTTCTTGCTTAGCAGTGAGGGGGATATGAAGATTTATTCAGCCTAGAAAATATCATATTCCCCTCGAGCGTTGTATATTATTTACAAATTTCTCATGATATATTAGAGTTCTGTCCAATCAAAACATGACATTTTTTTTACAGGGCTGGATACCTCAGACTGTCACAGATACGGCCATGACAGGAGTTCTCTTCTCCTACTTAGAAAATATGAACCTCCACATAGAAGAGCTCAACAGGCAATCCTGATATTGACCTTAAAAAATAGATATTCGATGACGCTACATTGAAGTGCAAATGGTAAAAAAATACACTGCCATCCAAATATTAGTATACACTATTTCTACTCATTCTGCTGTTATAAAATGAACAGTTTCAAATCCATTGCTGTATGATTCTAATAATGAACCTTGTAGAAATCATTTGTAACAAACTTGACCCAAATATTTGAAGTTTTTGAATTTTTACACTTTTTTATATAAAAATGACATTTTTTGGAAAAAAATTGTGCAGATGAGAAAATTTTCTTTTTACATTTTCGTTACCACAATTCATAATTTTGAATTATGTGAAGCCAATTATTATGATTCTTTCAAGTTCAGGATTGAAAAATTAGGAAACACTTATAAAGAATTTAGAATGATTTCCTTGTTTGTATAGTTATTTATGGATGGCAGTGTATGCATCGCATTGTTCGTTTGCACATTTTATAATGCATTGTGCAGTGTTCATTATCTACATTAATCATTCTATAGATTTAGCATGTGGACAACAGAGTAGATGTGACATAAGTTATTCTCTACAGAATGTGTGCCAAATAACTGTTCTTCAGAAATGTCAAGTAGTCTGATGCACAAATATATAATTGCTCATCTGGTTAATTGTAATATTCTACTCTGTCAATCTTAAATTAGTAATAACATTCCCATTATAGCATTCGTTGCATTTCAAGTTAACATACTAATAGTTTCATTCATTATATCATGTATGTTATTACACATGCTTATAATTTAGGAACAAACTTGCACATTACATGTCTGTTACTACCTTTTTATGATTCGGTGTTATTATTGTTTCAGCATTGTTTTACCTCTTCATTCTTTCACCCTGACCTTGGCTCAAGGTCATTGACATGGTTTCAAGGTCATAACGGAATTTTCTCATTTTAACAAGTGACTTTTATCTTTCTTTTCTGACTCATTTGCTTAAGTGAACAGGGTACTTCCTATCTTCTTTATTGGGAATAAAACATTTCAGTCCCAAGGAAGATTTAATAAAGGAGGAATCTTTCTGTTACTTACAACATTATCCATCTAGTTTATTATTGTCTATGTTAAGAATATGTTATTTATACCATCTTTTTTTACAGGTTCCTCAATGAACAGTGTGTATATGTTATGTTTGACATGATTTTCATTTCATTGTTTGTACATGCACATGAATTATGTATATTGTTGTCTTCTTGTTAATCAATTCATTAAGTTTTGACACACTTCCCATCATACTGCCTACCAATAGATAACTAATGTTTGACATTGAATCCCATCGCCTTGTTAGCTGTATTATTTCTTGTTTATTTCGTAGAATGTTTTCGAAGTTTTATAGAGGTGCACTTGTGTCTGTGATATTTATATGGAAAACATGTACATGATTGTAAATGTCAAAAACTAATTAACATTGATATATTTTAGTCATTATGATTTATGACGATGATGTTTATCCCATCTGTCCTTTGGGTTGTTTGTGTTAAACTTTTAAACATTTTTGAAAAGAATATTTCAGGTTTGTATGTACACGTAATTATTCAGTATACTTAAAATGTACAGGATCAGAAACCTTTTTCACAAAAGTACTTACAAAAAAATTGAGGAATTTCGTAACTTTTGATTCCTTAATACTTTCTATGACCTAAAATTGCGATGTTTTGTTCTTGAATTGGTATTTAGTATAACACATATGCATTGAAAAACATTTTAAGCTTTCATTCAATGATGAAAGTTTCGAAAATTCATGAAAAATTTTGTAACTTGGCACTGGTTTTCAGATGAGAGTTGTTCCCCTTCTTTTATTAAGGGATTATTAAATGTGATTGATAATCTGAATAAGAGAATATATACATGTACATAATTCTGAAAAAAAGGATATTAACTTTCATAACAAATGAGTCAGAATGAAGCCAAAGCAGTTACAATCTACATCAGTAACTTACAGGACAAATGAGTCAGAATGAAGCCAAAACAGATACAATCCAAATCTGAAATTTCAATATTTACATGAAATACTTGGAAAATTACTTTTTAAGTGATTAAATGGCATAGAACTTCTTGCACTTGGCATAAAAAGTTACATATTTTTATCATCATCATTTGGCATTTAGATAAATATAGATAAAAAGAAGTTATACTTGATGATATACATGTAGTAATTAACTCAATGAGATTATTGAGCTGTGGATAATCCTAGATCCAGTTTCTTTTTAAACAGGTATATTGTTATATCATTAGTTCATATATGTATTTTAGTTAAGATAACAGCAAGAACTGTATTTCTTTATGTTTGTTATTTTGGAATATTCTGCTGATGGATGATGTACCATGTAACAAATAAAGATTTGAAAGAGTCATTTCCCTTCTTGTGCATGTTTGGTCCATACTGTCAATTTATCTGCTTTAAAATGATGGTAATGAATTTGAAGACGTTTAATATCCACATGTAAACGGCACATGCCTTGACATGTGTTGGATAGTTGCAAGTATGCGCACGTCAGGAAAGGAAATTCAGCTATTACCGACAGTAAACTTTTTACAAAATAAAAAAAAATACCCTTTAATTTTTAAAGATTTATTGAAGTTTCTGCTATGAATTTCTTTTTTGATAAACTCATCCAAACCTGTTAGATTATTGTACTGAATTCCTGGTGTGTATGACAAAAGAGATGAATTTGGATTCAACATTGTAAATTTTCCCTGGCTTGATGCTGATCTTCCTAGGTTACCGTAATACAGTATCTACATTTCAAAGCTCATCCGGTATGCTAGAGCATGTACTGATGTTTTGGAATTTGATAGTATTAATTAAAAATAGAAACTTTGAGGTCAAGGTTTTCGGTTTTATTAAGTAATAATTTTACATAAATTATTGCCAGCTTCGTCTGAAATTCGGACCAATGCAAGTAATAAAAGTGGGAGGAGAGTTGTGTGCACGTAATCCGGATAACCCCTTCTTCTGTTACTGGCATGGTAGGTGGCAATACTACATGTAAGTTGGCACCGATTGCCTTTTAGTCTCGTTTGTTTATGTTTAGTTATATGTGTTTTATGTTTCTATGATGTTATTTTATGTTCCTCTCTTTCTATATAGACTTAGCCTCAGACAGTGCATGCAGCTGCATGTATTTTATATATATTGTTTTCATTTTTGTGATTGAACATCGACGGCGGGTTCGGCTAGCCAACAGGGGATGCTTACTCCTCCCAGGCACCTGATCCCACCTCTAGCTTGCTTCGGTTCCGTCGATACTCAATCTGGCACTCTTTAATGAGTGCTGTTGATATTATCGTCAGGATTTTCTTTAACTCATTTGTGCCTTTTGCTTCTCTTTCTGTGCATGCCTGCTCTGTGTTTTTGTATTGGGTCTTTTGGTGTTTTGTTGTGGGGGCTGCAACCGAGTGATCCCCTCCATACTGTACTAAAAGTAAATGCACAAATTTAGATTCTAAAAATAAATCCAGAGAGCGCTAGTGAAATTAATTTGTGCGGCGTTTGAAAAGAACTTTGGCTGGAAGCATCACTAATGGGGATTTTAAAATATCGAAAACATGTGTCTGGTGTTGGTTCGAAATTTTCTTCAAGAAGGTATAGAGTTGGAACACATTCATATTATTCATATTTGCACTGGACTCTGTATATATCTCTCATGCGTTACCTGTACTTCAAAAAGCCAAAATCCAGGTGGGTGTACTAAGTAGGCACCAATTGGACATGGGTCAAATTGGTTCATATCTATTCTTTGTGTTTGGTGTTTTGGCGTCATTTTGGTGTTTCTTGCTTCTTTTAAGTCATTTGCTTTGTATATATACAGTATGATTGATATCAGCTCAGTGTTTTCTCTTTGTCTTTCCCTGACATGGTATTTCCCTGAAATGTTCTCCATAGCACTTTCTATATACACATTACCTCAGCTAGTGCATATTTTGTGAATTTTGTTTTCAGTTTCGTGCGTGAACATCGACGGCGGGTGCGGCTAGCCAAACAGGAGATGCTTACTCCTCCCGGGCACCTGATCCCACCTCTAGCTTGCTAGGGGTCCGGCGATGCTAAATTTGGTGCTCTATCGTGAGTGCTGATGAGATTGTCGCCAGGATCTTCTTTAACGTCTTATGGAAGTGTTTCGATGTTTTGCTTTGGATGCTGCAATAGTAAGAGATTCCCTTCTGTTTCTTACTTTAATTAGTCAAATAATTGTGTTTCTGTATTTAAATGCGGATTCTGTAACTAAATCGTCTTTAATTTTTCTCCTGTACCTTTCTGTTCATGTGTTCTTATTGAAATAACAAATATTTTTACATAAACGGAATAATAACTTGTCTTTATATTACATATTATTATTAACCACATTATTCTTATTTTACTAATATCGCCTGATATCTTTACCTTGATGTGAGTATGTAACGTTTCGTACAAATGTGATTCCTTGTAATTGACATTGAAGGATGTGAAAAAAATCAAATTCAAGGAATTGTGGTACCTCGCGTTTGGATGTTTGTCTTTAAAGAAATGCTTACAGACACACACCCCGCCCCACTCTTAAGTTTTCATAATATATCTCATATATTATAAAAATTCTAAATATGAAAGATAAAACTCCAAGAAAAGGTTAAAGGGTCCCAACTTTGATTTTTTTCCAATGGACTGGGCTTATGAAAATGTTTGAACATGTGAAATTTTAAAGTCCTATCATTTAAATTACTATGCAAAACTTATGGTGAAGGTTGAAGTTTTCAAATGTGGGCCAACCTCCAAGGACGAGGTCACAAAGTCAGAATGTTGTTACCAACAGAAAGGTCGTCTCAAAAGGAATACACATATGAAAGCCCTATCACTTTTCAAAAGTTATGGTCAAGGTTAAAGTTTTGAAACCTACGTCAAACTCCAAGGTCAAGGTCACAAGGTCAAGGTCACAAGGTAAAAAAATTTGGTATCCATGGAAAGATCATTTCACAAGGAATACACATGTGAAAGATCAAAACCCTATCACATTCCATTAAAAAGTTATCGAAAAGTTTAAAGTTTTTCGAAAAGTAGGTCAAACTCAAAGGTCAATATCACAAGGTTTAAAGTTTTGGTATCCATGGAAAGGTCTTGACACAAGGAATGCACATGTGTAAGATGAAAGTCCTACCACTTTTCATTCAAAAGTTATGGTCAGGGTTAAAGTTTGTGATAAGTAGGTCAAAGTCCAAGGTTAAGGACATAAGGTCAATAATTTTGGTATCCATGGAAAGGTCTTTTCACAAGGAATACACGTGTGAAACATCAAAGCCCTATCACTTGCCATTCAAAAGTTATGCACAAGGTTTAACGTGTTTGTCACTGATGGACAGACGGACAGACGAACCGGTTTTAATGTCCCCGCGCTTTCGCGGAAGCAGGGAACAAAATAAACCCCACCAACACTGACAAATATGGACAAAACCATATCCCTATATCTCACAATAGAGCACAAAATTGAGCATCGACGGACCCCTAGCAAGCTAGAGGTTGGACCAGGTACCCGGGAGGAGTAAAAATCCTCTGTTTGATAAGCCCCATCCGCCATCGATATTCACGCACGAAAATGAAAAAAAAAATTTGAAATAAATGCACTGTCTGAGGTTATGTGTATATAGAAAATGCTACGGTGACCATATTAGGGAAAATATTCAAAACACTTACTGTCAAATTTGGCATTAAACTAAAAATAAGTCAAATGATAACTCATTTTTCATAGCTTTTTTCTCAATCAATATAAAAGAAATGTTGATATAAATTCATATTAATTTCTTTTCTGATATTTGATAAATAATATTTTGTTGATGAATCTAAATCCACCATAACAACAAAATACATAATTATAAAAACATAAAAATCTGTTCAACATTTTGCCTTAAAAGATTCTTTCAAAAGAACAAAAATGTTTAATGACATAATTATAATAAAGGTTTCTCAACCTTTATACCATATTATGGTGGCATACTTCTGCCCCCTTCGTGTAATTAACTTTTCTTAAGATTATGTCGACGTACAACTTACCTATATCAACATGCAACTTAATTATGTCAACATGCGATATAATCATCGAGCATGTCAACAAAATTATCTTCCATTTTGACATAGATAAGTCGCATGACGGCATAATTTATAGAGAATATCTCGCAGAAGTATGCCACCTACAAAATAGTAAAAAAAATAGATAAATTAATTATATTAATATGAAAAATGTATATAACCCAGACAAATGCCATCGTCTCCATCTTTCAGTAGAACTGCATCAAATAGTGTTGAATAATAAGATCAAGATTATGAGATTTAAAAAAGTTGATATCCATGGAAATGCCTTCTATTACAAGCAATGTACATATGAAATATAGGGTCCATATAATCTGCAGTTTATAGGTTATATGCTGAATGTAAAAGTTATTAAAAAACTTAACAAGAGACCCAAGGGGGCACCATCGCTCACCTGAGTTGCAATGGTGACATGGTCATTATCAATATTTGTCATTGCAAACAAAAGAATGATAGTGGATAATTTGGCAGATGACATTGAGTACTTGCTACCATCACGGTTTCGTTAAATTCTGTGTAGCAGTTTAAGAGATGTCGAAAATGTGTCATACAATCAGGTCCCTGGGCGGCCATATTTTTTGACCGGTCGGCATGAAAAAATACAAACTTGATAGAGGACCTTGAGTACTTGCTTCCTGTAAGGTTTCATGAAATTCTGTGTAGCGGTTAAAGAGAATATGTCAATAATATGTCAGCCAATCAGAGCCCACGGTGGCCATATTTGTCGACCGATCGGCACGAAAAACACAAACGTGGTAGAGGACATTTGGTACTTGCTTCCTGTAAGGTTTCATGAAATTCTGTGCAGTGGTTGCAGAGGAGATGTCGAAAATGTGTCAGCCAATCAGAGCCCTCGGCGGCCATATTTCTTGACCGATCGGCACAAAAAAACACAAACTTGGTAGGGGACCTTGAGTACTTCCTTCCTGTATGGTTTTATGAAATTCCGTGCAGCGGTTGCAGAGGAGATGTCGAAAAGATGTCAGCCAATCTGAGCCCTCGGTGGGCATATTTTTTGACCGATCGGCATGAAAAACACAAACTTGGTAGAAGACCTTCAGTTCTTCCTTCCTGTAGGGTTTCGTGAAATTCCGTGCAGCGATTTCAGAGGAGAAGTCGAAAATATTAATAAGTTAACGACATACGACGGATGGACGACTGACGACAGACGGACGCCGCGGTATGGCAATAGCCCGCTTCAGCTTCGCTCAGGTGATCTAAAAAAGATGTAGGTCAAAATATTGAAATCATCGTAAAGGTCTTGTTAAAAGGAATACACATGCTCTGCCCAATACAATAAATAGTTGTTCCAAATGTTAAAGGCCCAAAGACATGGATGAAAGATCTTGATGCAAGAAATGCACATGTGGAGTTCAGAAGTCATTGAAAAAAAAGAAGATATTTTCCAATAATAAAAATCTTAATAATAGGTTTAATGTCTAGCATAGGATCAATACTTTTGGTAGCCATGTAAAGAATCTGCACGTGTAAACTCTACCGTACATAAGTCAAAAGCTACTATAAACTGTTTTCAAATGTAGGTCAAGGTAACAAGTATAAAAATGTTGGTGTCCATAGGAAGGTTTTGTCACAAGAAATACGAATATGAAATATGAAAATATGAAAATTATTTCCATTGTGAAATTATTTCACTTGAAACACAATGTTACGGGATACAAGTTTAACTGATCAACACATCAACAAGAAAGGATTAAAACAAAAACAAAGGGGAAAACAAAACAAAACATAGCAAAACCAAAAAAAAAAAAAATATATATATATATATATAAATAAAAGATAAAAAAAAGATGCGATATATATATATCAATATCTCTATTAACAATTATTGAGTAATATTAAACCACATGAATAAAAACACATACAATCAAATACACAATTTACTCAAATATTAATTTGAAATACACAATTTGAAATAACACTTTGAGATTGACCTCAGAAACTTCTTCAAAACATTTGAAATAACGATTTCAAATAACACTTTGACATACACAGCTTGAAAATACAATTTGTGTACCTGATTGTTTTGGGGTTTTTTTTATCATCCTTTTTATCTGGAAGAAATAATTCAATCTACTTAAACTATATCTATAAACCATGATATCAAAGTCATAAAATGCAATAAAGTTTAATAATATTTCAATACTTTTGAGTAAAAAAAGCATTAAGCAATAATAGACTTTGGTGCACGATGACTTATTAAATAGCAATACAATATATTGATATCAACAATAGAAACATATCAAAATCATCATGTGCTTGACATTTGACATTTGAAAACCATATTTCTCCTTAATATTGCAATAAACACACATCCATCAATTCATTAAAGCATGTACACTTTCAAATTAATCATTCTTTAATTTATCGCATAAATAATCGATGTTTATTTATTTCAGATCTCAGAGCAAAATGCATGTAAAATGTAAACTTCTGTCATCAATGCCTTGAATATGTACATGTATAATCAGTAATGAAATGTTTCAAATATCAAGACACTAATTTACTAAAACATCAACACTACGATAACAACAAGCCAACATGATCGTCCATACCCTTAATCATTCATCACTAAGTATGTTTTTTTATTTGTCAACTCACACATCTATGTTCACTCGTAGCTGTACCAATTTTGAAAAAGAAACTTCTACAATGGTATTGTTAATTCGTCTGAGATGGATACCTTACATTCAGTTATAGAGTTGTATATTTTCAAATATTTACAATAAGATCATTCAAAACTTCCTTAGCACGTAAATTAATTTCATTCATACATTCATTCAATGACTCATCTCTTCTGACTTCTTTAAATTCCACTGTTCCTTTCTACGGATGAACAATATGGATAATGGCCATAGTCTCGAATTGGAATAATTGAAAGATAGATATAAATATAGAATACCATGTATCTTATTGAATACAATGAATTAAAACTGGTCATGACATTGAAAGATTAGATTAATTTAAAGTATCTGTTGTTAGGTTGTTATACATGTAATACATGTGAAAAGTACAAATTACAATTAAAAACTGTACATATGGATGTTAAGGCATGACTAAAGGTGTATTTACAAATTCTGATTTGAAACGTTTGTCCGTTTGCCGAATCTTGTTATGTTACACTTAAAGGGGGGATGGGATATATTGTGGACTTGTCATAACAAGCCGCTTGAAACTAGATCTACATCCATGATGAATAGTTGTGCCGTTCTGTGATACTTGCGTTTGATATCACTATATCATATTTTCGTGGGTGAGGATTCTATAATTTACCTCACAGGTTGTCTCATAGACATCTTATCATTAATTCTAGAGAAATCCTTTTTTTTTAAGTTTTCTATAAGTGTGGTTTATCTCTCTCAGTTTCAGTTTTATATGCTTATTTGGTTGTTACTTTTACAGACTGTACCTTAGTAATGAATTTCATAGATCTTTCTTCTTTATCCATTTCATTTTCCGTCACTTTGACATGTGGACATGAGGCGATCATCCCCACTGATTCATCATCAATGTTAACTTTAAGCAAATACACATCAACACCTTTATCTTGTTTTAATACTAAGGTAACAATAGTCATCCACGAATCTGGTGACATATTTATACCATACATCATAATTTCAACTTTATGATGAAATGTAGGGAATGAGGTAAACAGCCTCCTCCAGCCACTTTCTGACATAGTAATGTCAAATAATGCAATGTAATCTATATTTTTACATTCTGATGTCAGCTCCAATACACCGTCACCAAAATGTATGTCACATAGGTCTAGACTTCGAAGATTGGGTAAGACAACATTTATACACAAATCTGTATCAGGTATTTCTATGCCAGAAAGGCGTAATTTCTTTAGGTCTGGTAGCTGTAATATATAGCTCAGACATTTGAAATCCACTTTGACGTTGTGTAAATATAAGTTTTGTAATTTAAGCATCCCCCGTATCAAACGTTCTGAAAGGTTTAGACCGGACAGCCCTATCTTCTCTAATTGTGGCAACTGCATAATCGTATTTATAATGGATTCTGATTCAGGTTCCTTTCCAAAATAATGACGACATCCGCCATTGTATCCGATATCTCGTAAATGTTTTAGACTTGGTAATATTTGTAACAATGTATCTCTACTAAATGTGTCCTTTAATAACTTAATATCAAAATGGAATGTATTTAAATCTGAACATTCTGGAAGGATCTGCCATAAGTCGACCAATATCCTCGATTTGTTATCAGGTTTCTGCTTGTGAATTGATGTCTTTCTTTTTTTTCTATGATAAATGACTTCCTCTTGTGAGTTATCTGTAGAAGGCTGTTCAATTTCTATATACTCAAGTTTCAGTTTTTGTAATTGTCTGGATGATGTAACAGACGTCACAAGCTGATGTAGACATTCACATGACAGTCTAACACGACTGAGAACTACAGACCTCAGAGTCAGATCTTTGTTCAAGCTTTGTAATGATATATCCAATAGATGATCTAACATCAGGTGTCTCAAGGATTCAGTTCGTATAAGAAACATGTTCAGTGATGTTTCTAGCTTTTTATTCTCAGTTCCAAGGAATTCAGGCTGAACATAAAGGGCTTTAGTGACAACATTTACATCATCTAACAAATCTCTAATCTCATTTAGAGAAACCCCAGAATTATCAAAATGAATGACAGTAAAGTGGAACTGAATATCAACCTTTCTTTTTGTCACTTTCTCGGTGTTATGGAGAGTGTTAACCGGGTATTTTTTCTCTACAACCTGATTGTTTCTCACCTCTAGGTAACATCTATATTGGAGATTGAATAAATATTCTAAGTCAATTGAATTCTCTAAATTCATTCTTAATTCTAGAAAATGTTCCTGCTCACAAATTTTAACAACATGTCTTGACAGAACACTACCTAAAGAGGGAGATAACCCAGACACAAACTTGAGAACCTCGGAGAGATCTAATATGACCTTGAAACTTGATAAATCTCTACACAATGTTGATGTGGTGACCTCACCTTGACATACTACATGTGTAGCTGCCAGAAATTCCTGAATAGATTTGTGAAAAAAATTCAAACTGACGTTTTCTTCGTCAAAACAGCCAGGTGCTTGACACTGGTTAAGTAAGCCAACTTGTAGAGCAAAATCTAGCACGTTTGATCCTAGTGTGTCCTCCAATTCCTCTTTGCTGAATACTAGACTTGTTTCACTTGATGTAAGATCATTATATGCTTTATTTCCTAACTTGGTAAGAGCAGTGAGGAAGCTTCTGAATGTTTTATTTTTTGAAGATTCAAGTATATCAGGAACAAGAATATTTCCATCACTGGAGTCTGACATTTCAGTTTTGCCTACGATATCGACCGGCATGCTGTAATTGATTGATTTTTTCTCGTTCGCTAGTTTTATGAGGTATTGAACGAGACTTATGTAGAAACTAGTCATGCTGTTTTCATCAAATTTACTCTCATGATATAAGATAACAAATACAGGAACTAATATTGGGATGCCTAGAATGGATTTTAATCCAGATTTCACAGACATCTTAATGATTTCATCTGACTTCTTTTCCATTATTTCTTTACTTGAATCAGGAAGTTTCAGTGTTTTCAGTATATTTTTTATGGCTAATTTCTTCCCTTTTTCATCAAAACCTTTTGTTTCAATGATTCTATCACATGACTGTATTTCGCCCACTAATTCAGCATGTTTCCACGGTCTGTATGAGAACAGAAACGTACTATTTGAAGTACAATCGATATCAGGTAATGCCACGTTTACTAGATTTTCCCTTATTTCAGGAATAATTTTCCACTCATCTAGACCATCGACGATAAAGAGGGAACGGTAATTACCGCTTTTAATCAAATTTCTTATTTCATCATGACATGAACCAAAATGTTTAAATAAATCATAGCAAATCATGTCTAAGAGTGATGTTCGGGATTTTTGTACATGCCTTAACATAATCATAAAAACAAAATCAAACTTATTCAAACCTCTCTCCCACTCACTTAGTTCCTCTTTCTCGTCCCTCGTTTGTTTTGCATTACACCACTGTCTCACCAGATTTTGACAAAATACTGTTTTCCCATGACCAGCTTCTCCCTGGAAAAATATGTATCGGACATGATCCCCATTCTTGAAGAACAAGTCTGCTGGACTGCTGATTTCTGACTGTTTCTGTTCAGAACTGGTGTAGGGTTTCCTAGACCATCCCTGTTCTTTATTTTCATTTTCCAAGTCTTCTCTGATTATAGTTGGAACATATATATTGTCAAACGCTGCATTCTTGAGTGTTTTCTGTAGAGGAGAGATCTGAATCTTTTCTGTTGCTCTAATGTTGATCTTCATCAGTGCTTCAAGAACTTTTTCTTCTGAAAAAGGAAGTCGAAACAATACAATATTCCGGTATAAAATTCGGTAATGTATAAAAGATACAATCAAGTTGCAAGTTGCAAACAACAAAGAAAAACCCATCAGTTGATCAATCTGAAAGTAAGGCAAATTCTGCTATATCATATGAATAAAGTATTATGATATCAATGGGCATTTTAAAATTGATTTCAAATTTTACAAAGGGGTGAGATCTTACTATTGCAAAGAATCTTTAAACAAAATATCATGTTTAAAAACAGATATTTTTGCATATTAGATGTTGCTGAAGATGTTTAAATAGTTTCTAACATCTTACTTTGACCACCTTTTATTTGTACGTCTTTCCGGTGTGTATCGCAGATAGTCCTCTCCATACAATCCAGTTTATCCTTTAGTTCTGTGTTGTCTTCTTCAAGTGTTGTCAGTCTCTCAGCTGCTCTAGTTCCATCTGACTCAAGTGTTGTCAGCCTGTCAGCTCCTCTAGCTCCATCTGCCTCAAGTGTTGTCAGTCTCTCAGCTGCTCTAGTTCCATCTGACTCAAGTGTTGTCAGTCTCTCAGCTGCTCTAGTTCCATCTGACTCAAGTGTTGCTACATCTGTTTCAAGTATCGTTACTCTCTCATTCGTTTTTACTCTTTCTTTTTCTGTTGTTTCCATTACCTAGATATAAGAAAGGGGAAAACTAAGTTCAGATACAGTGGGAAAGGCTATGATCAGAATGAGTTAAAGAAAGATCCTGATAACAATCTCGACAGCACTCACAATAGAGCACCAAACTGAGCATCGACGAACCCCTAGCAAGCTAGAGGAACAAGGTGCCCGGGAGGACTAAGTTTGACTGGCCTCACCCGCAGTCGATATCCATGCATGAAAATAAAACAATATTTACATGCACTGTCTGAGGTGACGTCTATATAGAAAAGTGCTATGGCAACCATGTCAGGGAAATACATTCAAAACACTTACTGTCAAACCCTTTGTTTTCAAATTTTGAAGACAACCAGGTAACAGTATCTTTTGGTATCCATAGTTTTAAACTACAGATTTCTTACCTGTTGGAGATATTCAAGCCGTCTTTCATGAGCCATCAAAGAATCCAGGTTACTGAGGTCACAGAAACCACTTCTTGTCTCCTGTATGGTATTCTTTAACTCTGACTGGAATGAAGCAAACAATGAAGACGCTAGCGATAGAAGTGCTGTTTCTACCTTGTTCCAAGCAACATTGAATGATCGTTCGTTTAAAATAGCACTCCTGGCATGGAGAAGTTGGTTCCGTACTGCACATATATCCCCTATGTGCGATATGTTGACACCAGGACAGATATTTCTGAGTAAGAGACAACACAGTGTAACATCCATGACGTGTGTAGTAACACCAGGAATGGCTGTGTACATACAGGGACATTTACCTCTGTCTCCGTGAGGATTTCTTGCTAAGGTTTCACTGTAAAATAAATCCCATTGTTCAGCACGTAGCGATGTAGATCTATTTGTATACGTACAATGAACAAGACAGCATTTCTGAAACCTCAAGTGAAACAACTGATGTTTGTTGTTGTATTGGTCAAGGAAAGTATCGAATCCTGTAAATCTATGTGTAGTGTAGTGATGTTCTATAACACGCCTCAATCCAACAGGACATGTGTTTAGGACAAGTAAACAAGCGCGGCCGTATCTTGCCTTATCTTCAACACTCATCTTGTGTATTGTGTATTTAATTCCTCATATATCACATTCCCATTCTTCTGCTTTACATATAAGTCTGAAAATGTAAAGAACGTGTAAGAATTTTAACCCTTTTCGGTAATTGTGTAATTGAAAATATGGATATTATGTCAAGTAGACTAGGGAGATTATACCACATTATTCAGTAAAAGGGGAGTACATTTAAGAATTGCATCTTATATTTTTTCTGTTGATGCAGGTATCAGTCGAAAAATTGGACAGAAAACTGCATCAAGCACGTAGCTACATGCACAATTATTTTTCTTACTAAGTTGAAATTTTGGAAATGTTACCTAATAGTGTTATAAATAGAATTCCGTGAGAAATTGTGTTGATCGATGTATCAACACAATTTTTCCGCCAATCAGAATCTTCGTTTCTTGAAAATGACAGTGGAAATTGAATGATTATTTGTTGAATGGTGCATGTGTTGCACTATATTATCATGTTTTGTCATACTGCAAATACATTTCTAGGAATCTCATTGTCATATTACCTGTCTGGAACCGTAATTACGTATAATGACAGTATTTGTCACACTGCAAATAAATTTCTAGAAATCTCATTCGTTGTTTAGCCGTAATTATGAGACGATTTTACCCGTCTACAGCCGTAAATATGGAACTTTGTGAAATCACGGATATCTTATTGGTTCTTGACGTCATAGCGAGCTTTTCCTGTAAAAACGCTCAAACGTTTTGAATTCTCTCTCGCTACAGATCCTTTATTTTAATTTTCAGCCTTCGGCTCGGGAAAAATGAGTTCCAGAAAAAAAGGTAGGGTTTATAGTCTTGTTCGCCTGAGCCTCACGCGACTTCTACAATCACCTCCCTGGCGAGACCTTTACAGTCTAGTACATTCTCAACTCCCTTGGGAGTATACAAGCAGAGCTGCCAGTTAGGCGCTAATGCTTTTCATTCACATTACAAGCTCGTCTCATGTGCCAGGTACCCGGTGTACTCCTGGGTGGAGAGAGTGCAACGTAGTGTAAAGTAACTTGCCCAAGGTAACAATGGTTTGCAATGATCGGCAACGGTGAGATTTGAACCCACGACATATGGATTCGCAATCCACCGCGCTAACCGCTACGCTACCAGCACTACCAGACTATATTAGACCATATTACCTGTCTGGAACCTCTGCTGGTAGACTTTGACAGGTCATTTGTCTGTGCTCAGATGATGAATATGCACGCAAATTAATATTTCCAAAGTCGCAGAGCTGACTTGCATAGAAAAAAATCTTCTCTCTAGCGATAAGGAGACGTCACAAACATCCTATGATACAAAGAAGATTCTGTGATTGCTCACGAAAAACAATCCTTACTGTACTGGCTAGCGCGAATGTCAATCTTTTTAGAAATATGTTAAAATCCCCGGACCCGAGTTGAGAGTTGGACAGTCATCGAGTCACGTAGTTAAGGTTTATTTAAGAACCTGCTACCGTGTTAAACTGTTAATGGATCGTTCTAATGCCTGAAATTCTTTTGAAGTCTTAATAATAATGTTTTAAATAGTTTTGTTTCTTGTTGTTCCAATTCAGCTCATGCAATCTACATTTCTCCTTGGCATTTTGTAAATAAAACATTCTCAATATGAGAAGAAGTCTAAACACGAACAGGAATTATCCATTAAACTTAATGAAATGGGTGTCTTATATTTATTTCCAGTGAAAGGTGAAAGGCTACAAGTTACGATAATTAGACATTGAGATCAAAAAGGCGAATTCTTTAGAAAAGATATAATCACTGCAAAATAGATAAGATGCCTGTTTCTTGTTGTGGTCGTTTGTTTGTGTGAAAGAGTGTGTGGTTTTTTTCTCTCTTTTTCGTTTTTTATTTGGTGTGTTAATTATGTATATCTTTTTGTCCTATTGGTTTTGTTTGCTTCTTGTCCCCCACTTTTTTCTGTCTGTCAGTTATTCAAAGAAAAATATAATTGGACATATCTTTTGAATGGTTAGTGATAGAGCTTTCATCTTGAACATGTGTATTTAATTTTCATACTTGTCACAAGACCCTTTCATGGATACCATCATTATTTACATTTGACGTTGACCTAGGAGATTGACCTTTATAAATTTAAACTTTGCACTTTGGCATAACATTTGCGTGTCAAGAGATGGTAAATCCCTTGTCTTAAGACTTTTACTTCTTCCCGACTTATATAATTAAACTTGGTCTTTAACATTAACATAAACTTTAATTATTAGGTCTTCCGACTTCCGTCGGAAGACCTATTGTTTTCGTAACCGTGGAAAATTGGATCAGCGATTTCTCAAGAACCCTGTAAGCTAGGACAATGAAAGTTCTCCAACGTTACGTTTGGAGTAAAAGCTAGATTGTTTTTTTTTTTATTTTTGGTCTCTGTTATTTTTTTTATCATGTTTTTTAGTAGATTCAAATATTTGACGGGAGCGTCGAATTACTCAAAAGGACCGAAAATTTCATGTTTTGCTATTTGTAAGCTTAAATATCTCGTATTTTGCTATCTACAATTTCCATTCTTTTTGACAGTCGACAGCCATGCAAGATATGAAATGCTAGATGCACACTGTAACGATTTATTACGATGACGTCCTTCACCGTCCTTCATATTTCCAAATTCAGAAGTTCATAGGAGGAAGACACTTTTTTGCTTATAATAGTAAACAAAAATTAAGCTTATGAAGTTTCCTAAAAATTTCAATATTATTATTTTTTATCCATATATCTGTCTTATTTAGTCTTTCTGATTTTTCCTATCTCTTACTGTTGAAAAGATATGAGCATCGAAATTTTGAGTTGGGTATTTCGATACACCTTCACGCCAACAGATCGGGCGCACACTAAAATTGGTAGTCCGAGTCCGACTCGAGAAAAGCAGTGTTGAGATTTTCAAATTCCGATTTCACGGCAATGATGAATATGCATTTCATAAATACATTTCGATATACACAATTTGATTTTAAAACAGTTGATTAATTTAGAAGAGATCAGCTACAAACCAGAATTTACACACAAAAAGTGGTAGTTTGATTCCGATTTCTAACCTACAAACCTGTTTCTAAACTTCAATAACTATATTTTGAAAATCAAGTTTAATTTCTAATTCTAGCAAACGTTCGAACATAATTTTCGGTTGGTTTATTTACAAATTGATGAACAATTTCTCCAACATTCTTCCCTCCCCTCGTTTTTCGAAAACAGTTATGTTTATATTGAACGATGTCGCCATGATGGAAATTCAAAATAAACTTTGAAAAAAAGGAAGGGGGGGTCCAAATTTGAACCTGCACAGCGAGAACCTCATGGTATTTATATATATATATTGAACGTAACTTGTTATTACCATTTCTCTTCTCAAGAAAATTGGTTCTACAGCTAAGAGCTCGCCTTTTTTATGGGGGAAGGGGGCAGGAAGAATTTGCAAAAAAAAAATCCCAGCTCTGAAAAATGCTGAAAAAAATATTCCGGCCCAAATTTTTTTTTCCCGGACCATGCAAAAGTAAGGATACATTGCATGATATGGAAATTTTTGCTGGCCCTTTGTGCCAGACAATTTAAAGTCAAAAAATTAATTAATATAAATACAAACTGTTCACATAGCTGTATCTACCAGAGACCTAATACGCATAGGCACAAAAATCTAGAAAAGGTTCTATTTAAACATCATACAATCTGTCTGAAATTCGCTAATTGCAAAGAGACATCTGAAGGAACGGTTATTAACTCATACTCTGTAACAGCGGGGAGTTTAACTTACACAGACATTCACAACATTTGACAATTTGTTTAAATCCGGCCCGAAGAACCGGCGAAAATTTTTCTCCGACTTTGGTAATGGCTGAACAAAATGGCCTGCTCAGAAAATTGCTGAAAAAATTTTACCGGCTGGCAATAGAATTCCTGCCCCCCCCCCCCCCCCAAATCAAATGGTTGCTCACCAACAATTATCGGTTTGAAAATTTAATGTTACTGCTATTTGAAAACTTAAATATATAATATAAATACATGTAATGTGACGTCCTTCATATTTCCAAACCAAAAATTGTATAGGAGGAAGACACTCTTGTTGCAACCGCAACAAGAAACCTTTCTAGTTAAGTGATACATTTTGAATGATAAGCGAAACGTCTTTTGATCTTTACTTGACCCATCTGCAGTCTTGTACCAGCGCATTCTTGAGACTTACAATCTGACTGAATGTGACGATGGGACTCCATGACAGAGCTCAGACCACCTGTCCTCTCTGAATGTTAACCGGACTCCTCGGGTAATTATATACATGAGCTCGCTACAACCGGCAGAGCACGGAGTGTATTACGTAGGCCCTCTTTTTATATTTATTTACATATTCATCTGTGTTGTTGGGCCTCAGCGTTTTGCAATCTTGTTTGTATGTGGTCATCTAACAGAAAGGAGGTTGTTTTTTACCACAATTTCGCGTTCTTCGAGACCTCTGGGTAAGTGGAGAAGTGAGAGGGCTGTGCGCACGCAATCCAGGATAACCACACCATTTGCTACTTGCGTGGCAAATGGCCGTCCAAAGTCGGCACCGGTTACCCATTGATCTCGTTGGTTTATGTGTACTAGTCTTTTGTGTTTCATATTTATATGTCGTGTGTTTGTTTTCCGTCTCTTGATATGCTCGTCTTTAGTGTTTTCGCATCGGGTGTTTTCGTGTTTTGCTGTTGGTGCTGCAACAGGGTCTTGTTGGAGATCCCCTATATAATTATTTCTTGTCACAAGCATTTTCTCTTGGTACATGTACAAAAATTTCTGACCTTGGCCTTAAACTTTAACCTTCTTTTTGAGAGCATAAGTTTTGAATGGTAAGCGATTTAGTATTGAGGTTATATATTACATATATTGTGTAAACTTAGGGGTGGGAAGGGAGTTCTTAATATTCTTAACAGACAAACACTCAAACTTGGGGACCAAAATTCTGAGCAAAATTATTTTTTTTTCGAAAAAAAACCCAAGCCCCCCCCCCCAGAATATGAAATGGACCGTGCCTTAGGTGGGGGGATTCCAGTCAGATTTACGGAAAACAACGAGCAAACACAAAAGGTGTCTGATTTTGAAAACTTATATCAACGATCTAGTTTAAAGAACTCAGTAGACAGTGCTCAGCTAGAAGTCGGCATCTTTGCTTGAACTGGTCAGACCAAGGATTTATAAACAATCCTGGTCATATTTCCTACATGTGATTTTTTTTTATTTCAATCCATTTTAATTTTGTAATAAAACAGTTAAATGAAAATAAATAACTCAATGCATATTGACCAAAAGAAAAAAAAAAATCTCGCTGATGTAAGATATAATCGTCCAAAGCCTGTTTCATAACATTTCAATAAAGAAAACCACTCAATATCGGACTTCAAAATTATAATTTTGGAGAAATGTTCGGATGCCTCAAAATACTACCGTAAAATCCGAAAGGTGTTCTGGATTGAGAAACTTAATAAGATGAAGCCATCCGGATTGAACACAAAATCGCCAATGGGAATACTTTGTCCGGATTATTGACCTTTTTGAATAAAGCGTTTACGTCAAGAAAAATACGTCCATTAAAGGAAAAACTAACGACGTCAAAATGACATTGGCAATTTGGCGCGATGACGTCAATGACGTCATAGAAGCACAGTAAACAAAATGCTCAAACGGAAATGTCGGATTTCCTAAAAGATTCCGCGGTTACGCCGAGTTGTTGATGCTATTTCGTAATCTGCTTTACGAAAAATTATGTCAATTAATTTAACTTGTAAACAAAAATTGAGTATAGCTTATACGTCAACTTGCTTGTCGAAAATAGATGTAAATGGGAATATCCAGCATCTCCGCAGCAACTCTGTGAGAGGACGAAAGTTTTTTAAAGCATAGTAGTACATTCTCATTCACTGTTTCAGCATATTTTCTCAATAAAGTAAGTATATAAACGCTTTACCAAAAGGGCGAGCTTCGCTCGCTATAAATACAGTTTTTAAGGTATGACATTTGAAATTTCACGCAAACATAATAATGATATTCTTAGTCACGAGATAAGTCGTGTTTGAGGGAATCCCGGCGCTAAAAATAGACCTATGTGAAAAAAAAATGTTGATCGATGTATCAACAAAATTTCTTAGCCAATCAGAATCTATATTACCTTAAAGAAACAATGAAGATTAAATGATTCATAGTTAGCAATATTTATAAATTTGTGAGGACGCTCCTTGACAAAAGAGGTGAAAATCCTCCTTTTTCCACTAGAAATCTATCTGTTTGTGTATCAGAATAAAACACTCCTAACGATATACATTGGTGATAATTTGATATGCCTCCCACTTTAAAAAATGTTTGAAAGGAAGATATATTAAAATATATCACACAGATTGTATGTAATCCTCGACAGCGCAGTCGGTAAATGTGTTTTCTTGTAATCTGAACAGTGTAAACTGTGTCCATGCTTACCACCAGAATGTTTTATATGTAACATGTAATGATGTTCTTGTGCAGAACTAAAATGTTTTTTTTTCTAGGACGATTTAATCTGGTAAAATTAAGCCAATGATTTTGAGTGTGAAGTTTCTTTTTCTATTTTGCAGAATATCTATAGGCTATTGAATTTTCAAACTTTTATCATGCTTTTGTTCTTGTTTAAAATATACAGGGGTTCATATACATTATTTAATATCAGAAAAGTTTTTCTGTGAAAGGTAGTTTGGTGCATGTGCGGTCCATGTTGCCAATTTATCTGTTCATAAATGATGCTATTCAATTTGAAGACGTTTACATTTACACCACTTGCTGAGTGTCACTGCTGGTGGACCAGGAGTCCCCGAGGGCATGTGTAGCCAAATTCGGTCAATTTCGGTTGATCGTTTCTTCTACGCATTCTAAAATTTATGTTATAAAATTTCTTGAACTTTCCAAAAAGTGGGTCCTGTAGCATCATATCCCACCAATCCTGCTACGTCTTTCGGTACGCTATTTTGACATAGTAACTTTCATACTTTTGGCATATTACATTGTTTTAGATTTGAGGATCACTGACGAGGGTTAAGTACCCAAAACGTGCATGTCTGGTCCATGTTGCCAATTTATCTGTTCTTAAATGATGCTATTTAATTTGAAGACGTTTACATTGATACCACTTGGTGAGTGTCACTGCTGGTGGACCAGGATTCCCCGAGGGCACATGTAGCCAAGTTCGGTCAATTTCGATTGATCGTTTCATCTACGCATTCTAAAATTTCTGTTATCAAAATTTCTTGAAATTTCTAAAACGTGGGTCCTGTAGCATCATATTCCACCCATCCTGCTACGATTTTCGGCACGCTATTTTGACAAAACAAAGGAGGGGATTTCCAACAACACCAGGTTGCAGTACCCACAGCAAAACCCCAAAACACCCAATGCAAAAACACAAAGCAGACAAGCACAGAAAGAATCGCATAAGGGACAAGGAACGTCAACGCACAACACAGAAACATTAAACACAAAGGACTTCACATAAACCAACGAGACCAATGGGCAACCGGTGCCGACTTAGGACGGCCATCTGCCACGGAAATAGCAAGAGGTATGGTTATCCTGGATTACGTGCGCACAACCCTCCCACTATTCCGATTACCCAGAGGTCTCGAAGAACGTACAATTGTGGTGTAAAACAATCTCCTCACTGTCAGATGACCACACACAAACAAGACCGCAAAACGCAGGGGCCCAAGCAACACAGATGAATATGTGAATGGATATAAAAAGAGGGCATTCGTAATACAATCCGTGCTCTGCCGCCGCGAGCTCATGTATGTTACGTTCTCTAACTTGACTATGTTGTAGTGTCTTCTACGCAAGATCATAATTTACCTTTCACCGATCATTTCATCATGGCATTTTTAAGGTCGCCTCGTTTCAAATTAAGTCCTTTGAGATTACCCTCTATTACTACAGTCACTTTCCCATCATCAACATTTAACAGTAAGAAACTTTTTCCCCACCAAAGGTACTTCTATCACCTCTAAAATTAAAACCCCGTAGACGTATTTCACCCACTTCTCCATCTGCAGGCTCTACATTTAACAACAAACATAGAATTAGTCTAAATGACATTAGAGACGAGACATTTGTAGTGAGTAGTAACCATGAGTTTTGGTACAAACATGCAGATGGGTATATTAAAATCAAGCCCTGTAAGATTGAAGTGGTCGATATTCTAAAAGAGCACCAATTTTCACCAAGCGATTGCTCAGTTTCTAAGTGCGGCACGAAGAACTGCAAAACTTGTAACATCCTAATAACAGACACTTCATTCTCAAGTAATCTCACAAAACAAACATTTAACACGCATAGTTTTGAAAACCTTAACTGCATGACATCTAATGTTGTGTACGGAATAGAGTGCTCACTTTGTGGATTGATTTATGTGGGTGAAACCAAAGGTAAGCTCCGAACCAGAATGTCAGGACACCGGTCAAAAATAAATAATAAAGGAAGTCAACTCCTTAACCGACATTTTGACCAGGCCGATCATTCGGTTTTATCTATGAGAGTCAGAATCCTGGAGAAAATATATCACCCCACAAACAATCCCAATTTGAGCACACCTTTCCGTCGCAACAGAGAAGAGTTCTGGATAAAAAATCTTAACACTGCAGCGCCCTATGGGTGCAACGATAACATCAGCACTATAGGAAACTTAACAAGTCCCGGTTGTCAATCGGTAAATGTGACTAGCTTATTCAACAGACAACAAAGAAGACCTCGAAGTCATGGCATTCGAAAATACAATAGGCCTGAGATACATAGTTTCTCCTTCGATGACTTGGTTCCATTTTTGAATGAGCCTCTAGGCCTGCATTATATTCGTACCAAATTATACTCTGTTCCTTTACGGAAGTTGCACGAAATCTACGATTATACGAAGGACCTCACATATACCGATACACGTTCCCCAGAATACAGACTACAAGGAGTCATATTGGACATTTCTACTTTTCGTTTATTTCAAGCAGTTAGATCAGATAAATCAGAGGAGAAAACAAACCGCCCTTTCATTAAAGTAAGATTTGCAAACAAAGGTATTGATAACTTGAATCTTGGTCAAATTTTGAATCACAAAACTGTCACAGAAAAAATCCCACCATATTTCAAAAGAAAAGAAACTCCTTGTATTTCCTATAGCTACACACCAACAGTTGTATCTAAAATTTACAATTACAAACGATTCCTGCAGTGTATTGATTTAAGTAATCCCTCACTACATCCACTTCCCTGCGAATGTTCTTCATCGGATTTCAACTACTCTCCTTGTGGACACGTTATTACTGGTGACCTTAGTATAGTCAAGAACGACAATTTGAGAGAATTGTTAAAAAAGGGTCCCAAATACAGAGAAAGTATGTCCTTTACATGGAACCAAAATGTCAAAATTATCATGGACTCTTGTGAGGAATATGCAAGACGTTGGGCAAAGAAAGAGGATGTACAGCTCGACACCCTTTCCGAATGGATTAAATCAATCAGAGGGTTACTTTTATCTAGAATTAACCGATTAAAATCAACTGTGAACACCAGATTCGTGTCTATATTTAAAGACCCTAATGTTATCACAGAGCTCACCTACCTCCAAGAACATTATGTCATCACACCAGCGGACAAAGCCTCAAATAATTACACATTTACTTGCAAAAAGTACTATTTCGACAGTCTAGTTAAAGAGTTGGGTTTAAATTCGACACCTGGAAATCCCACTTACACCCCAACAAACCTTTCTGCCTCTGAAATAATAGATAACCACAAATCAGCTCTTACTTCCTTTGGCTTCGACACTACCAATTTAGATTTAGATTTACCATACTTGTACTGCATACCTAAAATGCATAAGAATCCGTACAAACAACGTTTCATCGCTGGTTCCTCAAAATGTTCTACCAAATCTGTATCGATCTTACTCACCTGGGCTTCAAAAATATTGTTCGACAGTGTATTCTCGCAGTGGTATCAACCAGATGTGGATTTTAAAGAATTCGAAAGAACTTTTAGAACATCTGAAATCCTCTCATTTTAGTAGAGTCCATTCGATCAAAGCCTTTGATTTTTCGACACTTTACACTACAATTCCACATTCTAAACTGAAAGAAAGACTCGCAAAAATTATAAGTAATGCGTTTACAAGTAAGAACGGTAATCGCAAATACAAATTTATTGTTGTTAACTATGACAAAACCTACTTTGTAAAAGAAAAGTCAGATTCTGAAAATAAGTACACTGAAACAGACATTATTCAGATGTTAAACTTTCTGATCGACAACATTTTTGTGGTGTTTGGAGGAAAGGTCTTCCAGCAAATTGTCGGAATTCCAATGGGGACCAATTGTGCCCCACTCCTTGCCGACATTTTCCTTTACTCGTACGAAGCTGAATTCATTCAATCTCTGGTCTCTGAAGGGAAAAGATACTTAGCTTCTGACTTTAACTTCACTTACAGATACATAGACGATGTGTTGTCCATCAATAATCCAAAATTCGCGGATTACCTGAGCAGTATCTATCCTTCGGAGCTTGAAGTCAAAGAAACCACAGAGACAAATAATTCAGCATCCTATTTGGACATAATGTTGTCCTACGACACTGATGGTCACATGAACACCTCACTCTATGACAAACGTGACGACTTCAATTTCAGCATTACAAACTTTCCTTTTCTGAGTAGCAACATCCCTTCATCGCCTGCTTATGGCGTGTTCATATCTCAGTTGATACGCTATGCCAGAGCAAGTACCAAATATACGGATTTTGTTCTGAGAGCTAGGCGTCTTTCAGATAAGCTTCTCAGTCAGGGATATGTTTGTGACCGACTAACATCGTCACTGAGGAAGTTCTACGGTCGATATGGGGAACTCGTCATACACTATGATGTTCCACTCTCAAGAATGGTGGATGATATTCTGTCATAGACCATTTGAACCATCCAACCAAAGATTGTACTCTATATCTTCCAAATGGAAGTAACCGGATGTGACAGTTCTACCGAATTGAAGCGACGGGTGTTGCATGCAAGCAGGAGATGCTTACTCTTCCTGGGCACCTGGTCTCACTCCCCTATCGGGAGTTCGCTTCTTTTCATATGGTGGAGGTTTTTGTTTGTTTGCTTTGGTTCCTGTTTTGTCCTGATTTTGTATGCCTTCGGTTTCTGATTTTTGAATTATCGATTTTGTGCTGTATACAGGGATATGGTCATTATCCATATTTGTCATAGAGGGTTCTCAACCATTTGCAGGTGCAATGGGAAAAGATGCGGTATGTGTCCGCTCATCAATTGCAATTCCACAACAATTAAATCTAGTGTTTATGGGCAGACCTTTAAAATCGAGATTGATAAGGACATTGATTGATCGTATCAAGATGTCATCTATGTCATTACATGACACGCCAAGGGATGTGGCGCCCAATATGTAGGGGAAACAGGCCAGGCCTTAAAATCTCGTTTTCGAAGTCATTCGTATCAGATAAGAATCTCGCGTCAGAAAAAACAGAGAAATTTCCTATATAATCACTTCGTTAAATACAATCAATTTCGGATATAACAATTACTCCAGTTCAGTCATTCCAAAAACTTAAAAATCAAAGTAAAACTGAAATTAAAAAACGCCGCTTACAAGCTGAACTTGCCTGGATAACCAAACTACAAACTGCGTACCCCCTTGGTCTAAATGATCAGATTTATGGACAAGGAAACATTTCTTCGACCTCTTCAAATATTAATGTTTTTTCAATCCGCCCTAACACTAAAAGGAAGCATAGGTCTTACGGTAAAAGGAGAAACAAAAAACTCAGAAAAAGTGCTAGAGTACATCGTACCCTCAAAGATCTACTGATCATTTCACGCAACGGCGGCAGACATGAACTGGTACATGCTCTCTCTTCAGTTCCAGCAGTTCGGTTAAAATCTATCTTGGATGAAGCACAGGTTGCATTCTTAAGAAACAATGATTGATTCAGGCTAAATATCATTGTTGCATTCGCACAAAATAAACTATATCCTTTGGTTAAAAACACCTCCCCTAAAAGACGATTCATAAAAATTCCATTTATTAACAAAGGATTTGATCTTCTGAACATCTCTAATATTTTTCGGAATCATCGCGTACAAAGTGCCATTCCTCAATATTTTCAAAATTTAGAACCTCCCCTAATTTGTTACAAATATAGGAGACCTATTCGAAATTTCGTTTTTAACTACAACAAAGTTACGCAAGATCCTAATATACTTGAATCATGTCCTGCTTCTTGAGAATGTGCAACGTCTGCATATCTATATAAACCAGCTGGTCATATTATTACAGGTGGCTTTTCAATTATCAAGACAGGCAGCTCCGTGGTCTTCTTAAGAAAGGACCTAAGTATAGAATCCCATCCAAGATAGATTTTATTAAATGTCGCGAAGTGCTAAAGGAAGCTTTAGATACCTATACCAAACGATGGTGTAAATCGGAAGGAGTCGAATCGCATGCTCTGAATGACTGGAAAAACCTCATTTTGGATATTACCGATATTCGAATAGATAACTACCACAAAAATCCTCAACTTTTTGAAAATCCAATTTCTAAATATGAAAGATATTTCAAATCCAAGTTACGTAATTTACATGAAACATATGTCTTCGCACCTGCAGACAAAGCAGCCAACAACACCATATTTATTTGAAAACGCTACTACATATCAACATTAGTTTCGGAACTTTCCTCTACTAAAACTTATATCGAAAGCAACGAAGGTGTTCCCAATATTTTGAACAAACATAACAGTGATATTTCTTCTTTTAACATCCCTATTTCTAAATTGGATCTCCCTACAATATACTGTACATGTATACCAAAACTTCACAAGTCTCCTTACAAGTTTCGATACATTGCTAATTCTAGCAACTGCTCAACAACAATTTTGTCTAGAAATCTGACGTCAGCACTCACGGCTATAAAGGAACACGTGGCAAAATAATGTGAAACTGTCATGAACAGGAATGGCGTAAACTTCTTTTGGTCTATCAAAAATTCAGGGGATGTGATTGACAAAATGAAATCAAGAAATTTTGAAGCAAATACGATATCTTCATACGACTTTTCTAATATGTACACCACGCTTCCTCACGACAAAATAAATGATCGACTGTCCAAACTCATTAAATGGTGTTTTGATCGAGAGGGGAAAACTTATATTTGTACTTCTGAATCGAAGGGTTTCTTTTCCGCCACAGATTACAAATCATACAAATCATGGACATGTGGTGACCTGTGTATTGCCTTGTCCTTCCTTTTGGACAATATTTATGTACAATTTGGTGAGAAACTCTACAAGCAGGTTGTAGGGATTCCAATGGGTACTAATTGTGCGCCTCTTGTTGCAGATTTATTTTTATACACGTATGAAAAGGAATTTATCAAAAATCTTCAAAAACAAAGGAAAAATGATGATGTGAAATGTTTCATTGGTACTTCTAGGTACCTGGATGATATTCTTGCTATCGACAATCCTGTTTTTGAGAAATATAAAAATGTTATTTATCCACAAGAATTGCTTTTAACCAAGGCAAACTTTTCAAACACAGAAACACCATTTTTGGACCTCAGTATCAAAATTGTTGATGGAGAGATCCATACAAGTGTGTATGACAAAAGAGATGATTTTGGTTCTAACATAGTAAATTTTCCCTGGCTTGACGGTGATGTTCCTAGATTACCGTCCTATGGTATCTATATTTCACAGCTCATCCGGTATGCTAGAGCATGTACTGATGTTTTGGATTTTCATAGTAGAAATTTACAAATTACCAAGAAACTTTTAGGACAAGGTTTTCGCTTTCACAAACTAGTAAAGACTTTCTGGAAATTTTACAAAAATTATTTTCAACTTCTTCTGAAATTCGGACCAATACAGGCAACAGAGTATATTGCTTTGGGTATTTCACAACCTGCATTTTATGGTGACATTATTAACAAGATAAGAAGGATCAAAGATAGACAACATCATTATCGAAAATGCGTCAGAATCATCAAACGCCTTTTATACCGTGGGTATGATCCTAATGTCACCAGATGGACACTAGGCTTGGTACTTGACCAATCTACAGTCTTGTACAAGCGCATTCTTAAAACTTGCACTCTGACTGACTGTGACGACGGGACTCCATGACGGGCCCTGTCCAAACCTCTTTAGAGAAGACAGGGCCCCGACCACTTGTCCTCTCTGAATGTCAGTCGGACTCCTCGGGTGATAACATACATGAGCTCGCGGCGGCATAGCACGGATTGTATTACGTAGGCCCTCTTTTTATATCCATTTACATATTCATCTGTGTTGCTTGGGCCCCTGCGTTTTGCGGTCTTGTTTGTGTGTGGTCATCTGACAGTGAGGAGGTTGCTTTACACCACAATTGTGCGTTCTTCGAGACCTCTGGGTAATCGGAAAAATGGGAGGGTTGTGCGCACGTAATCCAGGATAACCATACCTTCTGCTATTTCCGTGGCAGATGGCCGTCCTAAGTCGGCACCGGTTGCCCATTGGTCTCGTTGGTTTATGTGTAGTCCTTTGTGTTTGATGTTTCTGTGTTGTGCGTTGACGTTCCTTGTCCCTTGTGCGTCTCTTTTTGTGCTTGTCTGCTTTGTGTTTTTGCATTGGGTGTTTTGGGGTTTTGCTGTGGGTGCTGCAACTTGGTGTTGTTGGAGATCCCCTCCTTTGTTTTACCACTCGAGGAGTCCGACTGACATTCAGAGAGGACAGGTGGTCGGGGCCCTGTCTTCTCTAAAGAGGTTTGGACAGGGCCCGTCATGGAGTCCCGTCGTCACAATCAGTCAGAGTACAAGTTTTAAGAATGCGCTTGTACAAGACTGTAGATTGGTCAAGTACCAAGCCTAGTGTCCGTCTGGTGACATTAGGATCATATCCACGGTATAAAAGCGTTTGATGATTCTGACGCATTTTCGATAGTGATGTTGCCTATCTTCGATCCTTCTTATCTTGTTAATAATGTCACCATAAAATGCAGGTTGTGAAAAACCTAAAGTAATATACTCCGTTGCCTGTATTGGTCCGAATTTCAGAAGAAGTTGACAATAATTTTTGTAAAATTTCCAGAAAGTCTTTACTAGTTTGTACAAAGTACAAAGTAGCTTTCATACTTTTTGGCATATTACATTGTTTTAGATTTGAGGATCACTGACGAGGGTTAAGTACCCGAAACGTACATGTCTGGTCCATGTTGCCAATTTATCTGTTCTTAAATGATGTTATTCAATTTGAAGACGTTTACATTTTGTAAAAACAAAAATTGGCAGAAGTTAATTCTTTTTCTTAATTACCCAGGCATGACCTTAAATGAAGCTTTGTCTCACAAAGGAGTAAATGGTCCGGGGGAATGGCATCTAACTGCATTGCAGGTGAACCAAACAAATATTTCTTTGATTGGATCGTTGCCATAAATTTAAAGGTAAAAATTAATTTGATTTATATGATTTATATGATGATTTAAATGAACCAGCTTACATATATATCTTAACTTGAAAGAAATAATATATACCGATACAGCGATATGAACTAAGTTATATGTTTCTCTGATGAAAATTGATTAATTCTTAAAAAGGTGATGTAGAATCAATCTTTAAGATTGGACTTAATAAATATCTTTTTCATTTCTCGGACAAATTTTGTTCCTTATTTTATTTGCAGAGTCCGACCGTATTGATTTACATTCTTTGAAAAAAATATAAAATGAAAGATAAAATATTATTTCCCCTCATTTATATATATGAATATAAATTCTTTAAAATGTGTAATCTGATTTGCTATCAATGATTTATTTCTCTTTTCCAAATTAATGGCATAGAGATACATATATAACATATTTACATCTATATACAGTGTTCATAATAGATCTAATAATTAATTGGTACACAATAATACAATAGAAAGAGTTCTAAATAAGAGCAGACTTATTCAATGACTATGAAGGACAAACCTTTAAGAAAATACAATTTATGAATTTACAAATTTTTCTTAATTAACCTTCATCTTTACAAGTCATAAGTTCGTCAAATTTAAGAATATTGGCATTTTTACAATAGTAATTACCCAAAAAATCTTTGCGTTCTTGAGCAAACGTTTTGCATTCTAAAAGGTAGTGAAACTCATTCCCAATTTGACCACTATTACATAAAACACATTTTCTATCCTCCCGTTGGACCCCCACCCACCTCCCTGTTTCAATAGGAAAACAATGATTACAAGTACGAAGACGGTCATATGTCGATTGGGCTAAAACATCCAGTCTCCCTTGGATCAGGGAGCATAAAAATCGAGCCCCCCCCTTCTTGGGGTTCATCGCTCTTCAATATAGTTTTTTTTACAAATGTCTATTGCGTCATAATACCGTATAACAAGAATTTTTCGCCAGTATCAAATTTCGCGAGTTTACGGTAAATTAGAGTGTCTTTATTTTCGCGAGTGTAATTTTTCGCGATTCCTAAACTACAAACAAATATTTACATATGATTTCAATGTATTGTACCTTCAATTGTTAAAGTTTTAGTTATTTCTATCTTAAGAATACACTGGATTTTCTTCTATTTATGTTTAATCGGGATCTGTGAAGAATGGCACATGTACAATGAGAACAAAATGTAGCTGATATACCAAATTGCGCGATACCTTACAAAACATAATTTTTCGCGAGAATAAATTTTCGCGAATCCAAATCACTCGCGAATATAGCGAAAATTAGTATCTCGCGAAAATTTCTGGTTATACGGTATTTGCAGCACATGAATGTTTTTCCTATTATTTGCGACCACGTGGATACACAAGGGTAATGTTGACATTGATTAAATTTCAAAGATTTTGTTAATTCGGTATAATAAACAATTTACTGCACATTAGTGAGTGGGATATGAAGAATTATTCAGCCTAGAAAAAATCATATTCCCCCTGGGAGTTTTATATTATGTACAAATTTCTCATGGTATGTTATAGTACCGTCCAATCAAAATATGACATTTGTTTTACAGGGCTGGATACCTCAGACTGTCACAGATACGGCCATGACAGGAGTTCTCTTCTCCTACTTAAAAAATATGAACCTCCACATAGAAGAGCTCAACAGGCAATCCTGATATTGACATTAAAATATATATTCGATGACGCTACATTGAAGTGCAAATGATAAAAAAATATACATCACATTGTTCAGAATGTACATTTAATGATGCATTGTGCAGTGCTCATTATCTACATTAATTATTTTATAGATTTGGCATGTGGCCAACAGAGTAGATGTGACATAGGTTATTCTCTACAGAATGTGTGCCAAATAACTGTTCTTCAGAAATGTCGAGTAGTCTGGTGCACAAATATATAATTGCTCGACTGGATAATTGTAATATTAGTCCAGTTATTATATCAATAAACATACAAATAATTGCAGCAGAATTTTTTTCAACGAGAATATGTTAAATAGACTTTACTAAACAACATATAAAAAATCTAATAAAATCTACATTGCAGAAAAATATTTATTCATGATTTTAAATCGTTCCAAATGAAATGTCTCTAACAGTCCTCCGTACCATGTATTCTTCTCCTATATGACGTCACTTCTAAAATTGCGTCATCATATTTATCGATGTATCCATTTAGCCTGATATAGCCATGAAGAATATTTTTACAATTACGTTGCCTTTCCAAGATAATTGGGACTGACCAAAGCAATGTGCATAACAGGTGAGTGCGGTAGTCATTCATATTACTGTAATTCCTTCCTTTCCCAATATTTGCAAAATAATATTAGCTTAAATTTAGCGTTGCAACCTTTCCTCTGACCGCGACTTTGCATAATTGATTAAATCTTGGTTATATGAAAAAAATATCTTGTCATTAGTGTGCTACAGCCATAGAAACCCAATTAAGAGAATCAAAATTACAAAATAAATGATTTTTCTATGAAATAACACAATATACAGACCCCCCCCCCCCCTCGCCGATTTTTTTTTGATGTATGGAAGCCCAAAGGGAACATACCAGAAGTGCTTATTTTGTTATTCTAATAATTATAAGCATGGACAGAAAATAGATGGACATATTTGATGGCACATGTATAAATATCATATACACACAGCCGCTCTTGACATGTTTTTTGTGTCGCCTGCGAAGCATAGCGACACTTAGGGATCACTTTGTCTGTCTGTCTGTCACACTTTGGGTGTCACACCCCATAACTTTTGATTGGTAAGTGATATGACTTTGATATTTCACATGTGTATTCCATGTGACAAGACCTTTTTACGCATACCATAATTTTTGACATCATGACCTTGACCTAGATATTTGACCTACTTTCCGAAAAACCTAAGATTGGCTATATCTTTTGATTGGTAAGTGATAAAAGTTTGATATTTCACAAATGTATTCCTTATGAAAATACCTTTCGACTTTTACCATAATCTTTTACCTAATGATCTTGACCTAGATATTTGACCTACATCCAAAAAAAAAAATAATATTAGCTTTATCTTTTGAATGGTAAGTGATAGGGCTTCGATTTTTTGCCTAGTGACCTTGACCTAGATATTTGACCTACTGCAAAAACAAATAATAATAAGCCGCTTCGCAGGCGACACAAGCATTCCTTTGGATTTCTATTTTATAATGTATGGAAGCTCGAAGTGAACACAAAAAATAAGTTTTTCTCATCATAGTTTTTCTATTATTTTTTTTTTCATAGCGATCAGAAAAAATAGATATTGATATATCACCTTTTTTTTGTCATCAGTACTTTCTGTTAATAGAAATTTAACGCAATTTTCTGGATTATGTTTTATTTTACTTTCCAGTTGTTACTGACGAAAACTGACAATGCATCGCTGTACAGTTACAGAGCAAGATTCAGTACGTGATGATTCAGGTGAGTAATGATAAACAAAACTTAAACCTACATTAATTGAAATATATACGTAAAACAGAGGAGGGGATCTCCAACAACACTAGGTTGCAGCACCCACAGCAAAAACTACCAATCTAAAAACATAGAGCAGACACGCACAGAAGTTACGTATTCAACTACTTTATCTTACTGTTGTTTCGAAAATTTCGTCGATGTAAGTTTACATTTATGGGCACTTTACTACAAATATTTCATTTTACTATTTCAGAACATGGAAAATGGATAGTTGCATAATTTGTGGAGGAACAGAGGCTAGAGGTCTATTAAAACTTAGAGAGAAAGGAAGCAGGGGCATTAACATTGCATCAAAAAAAACGGCGAGATACCCTGAATGCAATTGCAGGCCAGAGTGTGCACTTGGATTGCCAAAAGAATTACACAAATCCTATACTTATAAACAAATATCTGAAAGACTCTCTGAACAATGGACAACCAGATGATACTAGAGTTAAACTGCTTAGGTCAAAGGATGTGTTCTCTTTCCCTGATCACTGTTTGTTTTGTAGATGCCAGGCTAAAAATAACAACTTGAAGAGAGGGAATGACGTTTTCCAGTAAGGACACATGACTTTCAGGCCAGCATAATAGATATCTGTTTGGAGAGACAAGACGAGTGGTCGGATACTGTATATGGAAGGATTCAATCCGTCAATGATTTACATGCTGCCGATGCCATATACCATCAAACATGTAGTGTCAACTTCAGAACAAAGAAAAATGTCCCTTCAGCTTTCTCTACGCCTTCCAAAGAAATAAAAAAAAAAAGGTCGTCGGATCGATGCGAAAGTTCAACAGGCGTTTGAAGACATATTTATCTATCTGGAGGATCATGAAAATGACCAACACAAGCTTTCCGATTTGGTAGATCGTATGGGTAGATTATGTGGGAACGAAGCCTACGAGCCATGGTATTTGAAGAAAAAGCTACAAGATCGATTCGGCAGGGACATCATTATGACAGAAAGTCATGGAAAATCTACAATTATAACAGTCAGGAAGGCAGCTGAAAGTATACTCCACGATTTCCATAAACAGAAATTCAAAGACGCCAAAGAAGAAGAAATATCTGTAATATCAACTGCAGCGAAGCTGATTAAATCAAAGATTCAAGAAATACCAGCACAAAATGATTTCTATCCCCTACCATCAGAGCTGGAAAAATGCAATTATAATATCAGTCATCTTCCAGAACATTTTTCAACATTTCTACAACAGATATGTGGAGAAAGGAATGAACTAAGGATCGCTGCCATCGGACAATGTATCACGCAAGCAACTAGACCAAGATCGTATACTGCACCTCTTCAAATAGGATTAGGAGTACAGTTACACCATCATTTCGCCTCTCGATTTTTGATAGACACTCTTCATAATCTTGGATTCTGTAGCTCATATTCTGAAGTCCAGAGATTTGAGACGAGTGCAGCTTATTCACAAGGAACTGATATCCCAGAATATAAACCAGGGCAATGCGTCCAGTTCGTCGCGGACAACGTTGATCACAACCCTAGGACCATTGATGGACACAACACTTTTCATGGAATGGGCATAATAGCTGGATCAACTCCTGGTGGGGATGCGGGACAAACACCTGTACCGAAGTTGAATGTAGTACCTTCAGACTTGATCCTTAAAGGGAAAATCAACATAACGTACTACAAAGCACCCCCTAAATCATCAATAACGATCGTCTTTACTAAGCTTAAGCTGGAGAAAATAGAGGATTCAACCAAGAATCTTGACATGGTTGCAAGAATCATATGGCCACTCCGGGCTCCAACACCAAGTTGGTCAGGCTTGATGCATATGTGTCAAACAGGACAACATCCAGGAAAAACAACCATCACATTCCTTCCTATGATCGATATGGATTCGTCTGGCATGTCCTGTATCTACTCAACAATGGTTTTTATTGTCAAGCAAGCTCAGAAATACGGATTTACTCCCATAATAACGTTCGATCAACCACTGTATTGGAAAGCCTTGACCATAATCAACGATGGCACTACATCCAACATCCTTTCAACAATCATCTTACGCTTAGGAAGCTTTCATGCTGAAATGAGTTTCATGGGATCTATTGGACATGTAATGAAAAATGCTGGATTGAAAGAGGTACTTGAAACCGTCTATGCTTCGAATGCTGTCACTCACATACTCTCGGGAAAGTCTGTGGCAAGAGCTTTTCGGGCTCATAATCTGGTGGAAACTGCTCTTCACGTGCTCCTAGTTCAAAAAGTTTTTGGAGTAAGTTTCTCTGAGCGAAGTGATGACGAAGAATGCAATTCTGATGCAGCCCTGACACTTAACGCTTCGCCGGAAATTTCAAGGAATTTGACGAAAGTGTCATCCCTTTATGACGATTTGCTGAATGGGAATATTACAACGGATCATGTCTGTAATGATGTCGATGTCAAGTCGTTGCTACAGGAATATCTCAATGGGACATCAAACCTTCAAATGTCTAAAACATCACAATTATGGTTGCAATACCTTGAAATGGTCGAACTTCTTCGAACTTTCATAAAAGCCGAGAGAACTGGCAACTGGGATATGCATCTACAGACGATAAGGCTTATGCTTCCATATTTCGCAGCAACTGGTCACAACCTGTACGCAAAGTCAATTTACATGTACCTTGCATCAATGGAGGGTCTAAAGCATAGTCATCCGGAGGTGTATGAGTATTTTAGCCATGGATATCACGTCTTTTGACGAAGCGATAGATTTTGGGCCGGACTGTCAACTGATCTGGCAATTGAACAGGTTTTGATGAGGAGCTTAAAGACGTCAGGGGGACTGAAAAGAGGACGGGGAATGTCTGAGGTACAAAGGACACAATGGTTGTTATCAATGCCAGCTAGTGCTGCAGTTAATGACAGTATGCAAATACTGACAGGGATAGGATTCTCTACAAGCACAAAGAGGCGTCAGATGCAAGGATGAAGCGTGACAAGAGTTATGTTCTTACAATACTGTCTTATCTGAATGATCGAGATCCTTTCAATGAAAATGTGCAACTTCGGAGTATTGATACAGGGATGCATGCTGACGATAAAGTCAATGTGTATCTTGCAAAGCAATGTGGAGAACGCATCATAGAATCCATGGAAAACCAGAATGCATTAGAATATACCTTCAAAAGATCCAATCAAGTAATAACTATGTCATCCAGCCTTCGATACACAATGATATCACAGAAGTAGATCCCCAACTTCTCTTTCAGAGGCTCACAGCTCTTGCAGACAGGGAACCTGATACAGTAACTGATGCTTTCAGACATGAGCTCTCTACGCATCCTGCTTCTCTTTTCGATTCGTCGGGCCTCCCCAGGATTTCAAATAAATCTCAACTTGCGGATACTTTATGGAATCTAGGCAACTGTGGAGTGTCGGAACTACCTGGTCATCCTGTTAAATATATCTTAGACGGCGGATCCCTTATTCAAAAGATCCAATAGACTAAGGGTACCACATTCGGGCAAATTTGCGACCAATACATCAATTATTTACAAAAGAAGTATCCGGATTGTCTAATTGTGTTTGATGGCTACACAACAGGCGCATCAATCAAGGATTGTACACATTTTCGTCGATCAAAGGGTATTATCTCGCCTGATGTCACCTTTACTTCAGATATGCAGTTCAAGTCTAGAAAGGACATACTTCTTGCGAATAAGAATAATAAGCAGAACTTTATTAACTTATTAGGACAACGACTGGTAGAAAATGGATATCAAATACTAAATGCTGCAGGTGATGCCGACACGCTTATTGTTTCCACTGCCCTGGAAAGTTCTTTGGAAAATGATGTTGTAATCGTGGGAGAAGACACAGACTTACTTGTTCTTCTATGTTTCCACCAGCTGAGGAGTGATTATGATGTTTTCTTCTACACTGAAACATCAAAGAACGCAAGAACATGGAGCACTAAGTCTTTGAAGCGTGTACTGGGTGATCGCAGTGAAGTTCTTCCTGTCCTTCATGCAATATCCGGATGCGACACAACCTCAAGATTATATGGAATCGGAAAGTCTAATGCATTCAGCAGACTTACGGAACCTAGTTTCTGCATGGAGTCCCTACAGAAGTTCAACACCGTGGACTTGCAACAAAATGATGTCATTTCTGCTGGGCTCGAAGTTATATACTTATATGGAGGTGTGCCACTTGAAGGACTAGATCTGCTACGACTCCGTCTGTACACAAATAAATCAATAACTGGAAACAAAATGGTCCAAGTCAAAAGTTTGCCGCCAACTTCAGATGCCGCCTCGTTTCATGTCATGAGGACATACTACCAATGCCAAGAATGGATCAACCTTAATACAAACAGTATGGACCCACTGTGTTGGGGATGGACTTTAAGAGACAATAAATTAATGCCAATCACTTCTTCATTGCCACCAGCTCCAGAGAACCTTTTGAAAATCATTCATTGTAACTGTAAATCCAATTGTGACAGTAGGCGTTGTACTTGTAGAAAACATGGACTTTCCTGTTCCGTTGGTTGCGGTCAGTGTCGTGGAACAACATGCACGAACAGTTCTATTGAAGAGAGTGAATCGTCCGGTTCCGATGACACTGTTTTACAGTGATTAAGTTGTGTATGTGAATACCAATTACTTGATGGACATCTTGATCAATTTTTAACCATATAAAGCTTCGTCATTGATTATGATTTTAAAATATCATTTTTATTTAATTTAGAAATCCGTTTTTTTACTGTCAAAACTCTGCATAATTAGAAGGTTTTACAGGAAAGTTTGTAAAAAATTTGACCTGAGAATTGTCTGTATCCAACTGGGACAAAAATAACTAATCTGTGTTTGAAAACCCCATGTTTTATTTATCTGAACTTGATATAGGTTTTATTGCCTTAAACAAATGAATAATTTCAGATGGTACATTTTGTACAGTATTTTTTAAAATTGTAGCAAACATTTATTGAAATTTGACCTTCATAAAAGTTTCAAGGTTAAATATTTGTTTAAAGTATTAAAGGTGAAGTATCCTAACCATTGAGTCTTTATATGTGCAAAGGTATATACTTGCATACCAATATTGTAACCAAGGTAAAGAACTTTATGGAAAAATATGTGTTTGTACAGTAGTTTTATAAATTGTAGCTACCATTAAATGACATTTGACCTTTATGAAAAGTTTCAAGGTTAAATATTTGTTTAAAGCCTTTAAGCCTAAATTTAAGATGGAGTATCCTAACAATTGTTCATTTACATGTACAAAGGTTATTCATGCATACCGATGTTATTACAAAAGTAAAGAACTTTCTGCAAAAATCTGTGTCTATATAGAATATTTATAAATTGTAGCAAACATTTATTGACATTTGACCTTCATAAAAAGTTTCAAGGTCCAATATTTGTTTAAAGCCTTTGAGTTGAAGTATATGTTTTATATCCTAACAATATTGATCCTTTATGTGTACAAAGATTATACATGCATACCAATGTTATTACCAAGGTAAAGAACTTTCTGCAAAAATCTGTACTTGTATAGTATTTTTATAAATTGTAGCAAACATTTATTGACATTTGACCTTCATAAAAAGTTTCAAGGTCAAATATTTGTTTAAAGCCTTTAAGGTGAAGTATTCTAACCATTGATCCTTTTCATTACATAAAGGTTATACATGCATAACGATGTTATTACAAAAGTAAAGAACTTTCTCCAAAAATCTGTGTTTTTTGTTCAATTTTCATATGTTTTACCCCAAAAATGACATTTCTACTTGATATTAGGAATTAGATTTTTAACATTACAAAGGTACACATATATACAGTTGAAAAAAAGCAAAATATATTATGTTGCTATTATTTGGATGTTTGCCTAATTTTTGGTCTAATTTTACTGGACTATATTCTATTCTGTCAATCTTAAATGAGTAATAACATTCACATTATATCATTCGTAGCATTTCAAGAAAGGAGGGGATCTCCAACAACACTAGGTTGCAGCACCTACAGCAAAATCCCAAAACACCCATGCAAAAAACACAGAACAGATACCCACAGAAAGAGACGCAAAAGGGACAAGGAACACCAACTCACAACATAGAAACATGAAACATAAAAGACTACACATAAACCAACGAGACCAATGGGCAACCGGTGCCGACTTAGGACGGCCATCTGCCACGTAAATAGCAGACGGTGTGGTTATCCTGGATTACGTGCGCACAATTCCGATTTCCCAGAGGTCTCGAAGAACGCACAATTATGGTGTAAAACAACCTCCTCACTGTTAGGTGACCACACACAAACAAGACCGTAAAACACAGGGGTCCAAGCAACACAGATGAATATGTAAATGGATATAAAAAGAGGACGTGCGTAATACAGTCCGTGCTCTGCCGGCTGTAGCGAGCTCATATATGTTATCACCCGAGGAGTCCGACTGACATTCAGAGAGGACAGGTGGTCGGGGCCCTGTCTTCTCTAAAGAGGTTTGGACAGGGCCCGTCATGGAGTCCCGTCGTCACAGTCAGTCAGAGTGCAAGTCTTAAGAATGCGCTCGTACAAGACTGTATATTGGTCAAGTACCAAGCTTAGTGTCCGTCTGGTGACATTAGGATCATATCCACGGTATAAAAGGCGTTTGATGACTCTAACGCATTTTCGATACATATGCTGTCTACCTTTGATCCCTCTTATTTTGTTAATTATGTCACCATAAAATGCAGGTTGTGAAATACCCAAAGTAATATACTCCGTTGCTTGTATGGGTCCGAATTTCAAAAGAAGTTGATCATAATTTTTGTAAAATTTCCAGAAAGTCTTTACTAGTTTGTGAAAGCGAAAACCTTGACCTAAAAGTTTCTTTGTAATTTGTAGATTTCTATTATGAAAATCCAAAACATCAGTACATGCTCTAGCATACCGAATGAGCTGTGAAATGTAGATACCGTATGACGGTAATCTAGGGACATCACCGTCAAGCCAGGGAAAATTTACTATGTTGAATCTAAAATCATCTCGTTTGTCATATACACTTGTATGAATTTCTCCATTGACAATTTTTATATTTAGGTCCAAAAATGGTGTTTCAGTGTCTGTTAAGTTTGCCTTGTTTAGAGTCAATTCTTGTGGATAAATAACATATTTATACTTTTCAAAAACAGGATTATCGATAGTAAGAATATCATCCAGGTACCTAGAAGTACCAGTGAAGCATTTCACACCATCATGTTTTCTTTGCTTTTGAAGATTTTGAATAAATTCCTTTTCATATGTGTATAAAAATAAATCTGCAACAAGAGGCGCACAATTTGTACCCATAGGAATCCCTACAACCTGCTTGTAGAGATTCTCACCAAATCTTACATAAATGTTGTCCAAGAGGAAGGACAAGGCACTACACAGGTCGCTACATGTCCATGATTTGTATGATTTGTATTCTGTAGCGGAAAAGAAACCCTTTGATTCAGATGTACAAATATAAATTTTCCCCTCTCGATTATAGCACCATTTAATGAGTTTGGACAATTGATCATTGATCTTGTCGTGAGGAAGCGTGGTGTACATATTTGAAAAATCGTATGAAGCAATCGTATTGGCTTGAAAATTTCTAGATTTTATCTTGTCAATCACATCCCCGGAATTTTTTATAGACCAAAATAAATTTACATCATTCCTGTTAAGAACAGTTTCACAATATTTTGCAACGTGTTCCTTTACCGCCGTGAGGGCTGACGTCAGATGTCTAGACAAACTTGTAGTTGAGCAGTTGCTAGAATTAGCAATGTATCTAAATCTGTAAGGAGATTTGTGCAGTTTTGGTATGCAGTATATTGTAGGAAGATCCAATTTAGAAATAGGGATGTTGAATGAAGAAATTTCACTGCTATGTTTGCTCAAAATGTTAGGGACACTTTCATTGCTTTTGATGTAAGTATTTGTAGACGAAAGTTCCGAAACTTAAGTTGATATATAGTAAAGTTTTCATATGATTATGGTGTTGTTGGCTGCTTTATCTTCAGGAGCGAAGACAAATTTTTCATGTAAATTACGTAATTTGGATTTAAAATATCTTTCAGATCTAGAACTTGGATTTTCAAAAAGATGAGGATTTTTGTGGAAGTTGTCTATTCGAATGTCAGTAATGTCCAAAATGAGGTTTTTCCAGTCATTCAGAGAATGCGATTCGACTCCTTCCGATTTACACCATCGTTTGGTATAGTTATCTAAGGCTTCCTTTAGTACTTCGCGACATTTAATAAAATCTATCTTGGATGGGATTCTATACTTCGGTCCTTTTTTTAGAGGACCACGGATCTGCCTGTCTTGGATAATTGAAAAGTCACCTGTAATGATATGACCAGCTGGTTTATATAGATATTCAGATGTTGCACATTCTCAAGAAGCAGGACATGATTCAAGTATTTTAGGATCTGACGTAACTTTGTTGTAGTTAAAAACGAAATTTCGAATAGGTCTCTTATATTTGTAACAAATAAGAGGAGGTTCTAAATTTTCAAAATATTGAGGAATAGCACTTTGTACACGATGATCCCGAAAAATATTAGAGATGTTAAGAAGATCGAATCCTTTGTTAATAAATGAAATTTTAAAGGTGGGATGTTTTTAACAACTGGATAAAGTTTATTCTGTGCGAATGCAACAATGATATTAAGACTGAATCAATCAGTATTTCTTAAGAATGCAACCAGTGCTTCATCCAAGATAGATTTCAATTGAACTGCTGGAACTGATGAGAGAGCATGAAGCAGTTCATGTCTGCCGCCGTTGCGAGCAATGATCAGAAGATCGTTGAGGGTACGGTGTTATCTAGATCTTATTCTGAGTTTTCGGTTTCTTCGTCTTCCGTGAGACCTATGCTTCCGTTAGTTGACGTCGAGGAAATGTTTCCTTGTCCATAAATTTGATCGTTTAGACCAAGGGGGTACGCAGTTTGGAGTTTTGTGATCCAGGCAAGTTCAGCTTGTAGTCGGCGTTTTTTAATTTCCGTTTTACTAAGATTTTTAAGTTTAGAAAAAGACTGAACCGGTGTAATAGTTATATCCGAAATGGAATGATTGTATTTAACAAAGTGATTATAAAGGAAATTTCTTTGTTTTTGTGATGTGAGTTTCTTATCTGATACGAATGACTTCTAAAACGAGATTTTAAGGCCTGACCTGTTTCTCCAACATATTGGGCGCCACATCCCCTAGCGTTTCATGTTATAACATAAATGACATCTTGGTACGATCAATCGATGTCGTTTTCAATCTCAATTTTAAAAGTCTGCCCGTTAACACTTGATTTAATTGTGGAATTGCAATTGATGAGCGGACACATACCGCATCTTTTCCCTTTGCACGTAGAAACTGCTGAGAACCCTCTATGTTTGTTGTTAAATGTAAAGCCTGCAGATGGAGAAGTAGGTGTCTCAAAGGAGTAAGTTTAATACGAGGCGACCTTAAAAATGCCATAGTGAGATGATAAAAGAAGGGTGAGTAGAGATCCTGCATGGAAGACACTACAACAAAGTCAAGTTAGAGAACGAAATGGAATTAAAACACTTCAAACATCGGGTCACGGGGAATTGTATTACCAACTACACACTGCAACACGAAATAAGTGTAGATATAAAAGAAAGGAGGGGATCTCCAACAACACTAGGTTGCAGCACCCACAGCAAAATCCCAAAACACCAATGCAAAAAACACAGAACAGATACCCACAGAAAGAGACGCAAGAGGGACAAGGAACACCAACTCACAACATAGAAACATGAAACATAAAAGACTACACATAAACCAACGAGACCAATGGGCAACCGGTGCCGACTTAGGACGGCCATCTGCCACGTAAATAGCAGACGGTGTGGTTATCCTGGATTACGTGCGCACAACCCTCCCACTATTCTGATTTCCCAGAGGTCTCGAAGAACGCACAATTATGGTGTAAAACAACCTCCTCACTGTTAGGTGACCACACACAAACAAGACCGTAAAACACAGGGGTCCAAGCAACACAGATGAATATGTAAATGGATATAAAAAGAGGACGTGCGTAATGCAGTCCGTGCTCTGCCGGCTGTAGCGAGCTCATGTATGTTATCACCCGAGGAGTCCGACTGACATTCAGAGAGGACAGGTGGTCGGGGCCCTGTCTTCTCTAAAGAGGTTTGGACAGGGCCCGTCATGGAGTCCAGTCGTCACAGTCAGTCAGAGTGAAAGTCTTAAGAATGAGCTCGTACAAGACTGTAGTTAACGTAGTTCAAGTTCAAGTTAACATACTAGTAGTTTCATTCAGTATTACACAGGTTTTTAATTTATGACCAAACTTGCACATTATATGTCTGTTATAACCATTTAATGATTCGGTGTCATTATTGTTCCAGCATTAGTTTACCTCTTCATCTTTCACCCTGACCTTGGCTGAAGGTCGTTGACATGGTTCAAGGTCATACCGGATTTTTCTCATTTTAACATGTGACTTTCATCTTTCTTTTCTGACTCATTTGCTCAAGTGAACAGGGTACTTCCTATCTTCTTTATTCGGAATGAAACATTTCAGTCCCAAGGAAGATTTAATAACAGAGGAATCTTTCTGTTGCTTGCAACTTTATCCATCTAGTTTATTGTTGTTTATGTTTAGAATATGTTATTTATACTATCTTTTGTTACAGGTCCCTCAATGAATAGTGTGTATATGTTACGTTTGATGTTATTACTGGTGACCTTAGTATAGTCAAGAATGACAAGTTGAGAGAATTGTTAGAAAAGGGTCCCAAATACAGAGACCCTGATGTTATCACAGAGCTTACCTACCTCCAAGAACATTATGTCATCACACCAGAGGACAAAGCCTCAAATAATTACACATTTACTTGCAAAAAGTACTGTTAAAACAGTCTAGTTAAAGAGTTGGGTTAAAATTCGACATCTGGAAATCCCACTTACACCCCAATAAACCTTTCTGCCTCTGAAATAATAGATAACCACAAATCAGCCCTTGCTTCCTTTGGCTTTGACACTAACAATTTAGATTTAGATTTACCATACTTATTCTGCATACCTAAAATGTATAAGAACCCATACAAACAACGTTTCATTACTGGTTCCTCAAAATGTTCTACCAAAACTGTATCGATCTTACTCACCAAAGTTTTATCTGAAATCAAATCTGGGCTTCAAAAATATTGTTCGACGGTATATTCTCGCAGTGGTATCAACCAGATGAGGATTTTAAAGAATTCGAAGAAACTCTAGAACATCTGAAATCCACTCATTTTAGTATGGTCCATTTGATCAAAGCCTTTGATTTTTCGACACTTTTCACTAAAATTCCACATTCTAAATTGAAAGAAATGCTCGCAATTATCATAAGTAATGCGTTTGCAAGTAAGAACGGTACACGTTTATTGTTGTTAACTATGACGAAACCTACTTTGTAAAAGAAAAGTCCGATTCTGAAAATAAGTACACTGAAACAGATATTATTCAGATGATAAACTTTCTGATCGACAACATTTTTGTGGTGTTTGGAAGAAAGGTCTTCCAGCAAATTGTCGGATTTCCAATGGGGACCAATTGTGCCCCACTCCTTGCCGACTTTTTCCTTTACTCGTTCGAAGCTGAATTCATTCAAGCTTTGGTCTCTGAAGGAAAAGATACTTAGCTTCTGACTTCAACTTCACTTACAGATACATAGACGATGTGTTGTCCATCAATAATCCAAAATTCGCGGATTACCTAAGCAGTATCTATCCTTCGGAGCTTGAAGTCAAAGAAACTACAGAGACAAATAATTAAGCATCCTAATTGGGCATAATATTGTCCTACGACACTGATGGTCACATGAACACCTCTATGACAAGCGTGGCGACTTCAGTTGTTAAACGTCTTTAAATTAATAGCATCATTTAAAACCTGATAAATTTACAGCATCGACCAGACATGCACGTTTCGGGTACTAAACCCTCGTCAGTGATCTTCAGTCTAAACAATGTAATATGGCCAAAAAGTATGAAAATTATTATGTCCAAAAATGTACCAAAAAAAAGCAGAATGGGTGGGATATGATGCTACAGGACCCACGTTTTAAAAATTTCAAGAAATTTTGTAACAGAAAATTTCAAATGCGTTGAAGAGACAGACGATCAACCGAAGTTGATCGAACTTGGCTACATGTGCCATTGGGGACTCTTGTTCCACCAGCAGTGACACTCACCAAGTAGTTCAAATGTTAAACGTCTTTAAATTCAATAGCATCACTTATAACCTGATAAATTTACAGCATGGACCAGACATGTACGTTTCGGGTACTAAACCCTCGTCAGTGATCCTCTGTCTAAGCAATGTAATATGGCCAAAAAGTATGAAAATGATTATGATTGTCCAAAAATGTACCAAAAGACGTAGCAGAATGGGTGGAATATGATGCTACAGGACCCACGTTTTAAAAATTTCAAGAAATTTTGTAACAGAAAAATTCAAATGCGTTGAAGAGACAGACGATCAACCGAAGTTGATCGAACTTGGCTACATGTGCTATTGGGGACTCTTGTTCCACCAGCAGTGACACTCACCAAGTAGTTCAAATGTTAAACGTCTTTAAATTCAATAGCATCATTTAAAACCTGATAAATTTACAGTATGGACCAGACATGCACGTTTCGGGTACTAAATCCTCGTCAGTGATCCTCAGTCTAAACAATGTAATATGGCCAAAAAGTATGAAAATGATTATGATTGTCCAAAAATGTACCAAAAGACGTAGCGAATGGGTGGGATATGATTCTACAGGACCCACGTTTTAAAAATTTCAAGAAAGTTTGTAACAGAAAATTTTGTTTCAGCATTACAAACTTTCCTTTTCTGAGTAGCAACATCCCTTCATCGCCTGCTTATGGCGTGTTCATATCTCAGTTGATACGCTATGCCAGAGCAAGTACCAAATATACGGATTTTGTTCTGAGAGCTAGGCGTCTTTCAGATAAGCTTCTCAGTCAGGGATATGTTTTTGACCGACTAACATTGTCACTGAGGAAGTTCTACGGTCGATATGGGGAACTCGTCATACACTAAGATGTCCCACTCTCCAGAATGGTGAATGTTATTCTGTCATAGACCATTTGAACCATCAAACCAAAGATTGTACTCTATGTCTTCCGAAATGGAAGTAACCGGATGTGACCGTTCTACCGAATTGAAGCGGCGGGTGTTGCATGCAAGCAGGAGATGCTTACTCTTCCTGGGCACCTGCTCTCACTCCCATATCGGGAGTTCGCTTCTTTTCATGTGGTGGAGGTTTTTGTTTGTTTGCTTTGGTTCCTGTTTTATCCTGATTTTGTATGCCTTCGGTTTCTGATATTCTGAATTATCAATTTTGTGCTCTATACAGGGATATGGTCATTATCCATATTTGCCACTTATGAAATTAATATCGCCTGATATCTTTACCTAGATGTGAGTGTGTAATGTTTCGTACAAATGTGATTCCTTGTAATTGACATTGAAGGATATGAAAAAAAAAATCAAATTCAAGGAATTTGGTACCCCGCTTTTGGGTATTCGTCTTAAGGAAATGCTTACAGAAACCTCCCGCCCCATTCTTAAGTTTTTGTTAATATATTTCATATATTATGAAAATTCTAAATATGAAAGGAATACACATGTGAAATATGAAAGCCCTATCACTTACCATTCAAAAGTTATGCCCAATGTTAAAGTTTCTTTGATTCCGGGGGCATAAAATTGGTATGTCATGGTACAATAGGTACTCTACTAAACTATATGATTAAAGAAGATCCTGACAATAATCTCAACAGCACGCACAATAGAGCACAAAATTAAACATCTACGGACCCCTAACAAGCTAGAGGTAGGACCAGGTGCCCGGGAGGAGTAAAAATCCTCTGTTTGATAAGCCCCACCCGCCGTCGATGTTCACGCACGAAAATGAAAAAAAAAAAAATATTTGAAATAAGTGCACTGTCTGAGGTTATGTCTATATAGAAAATGCTACGGTGACCATATCAGGGAAAAATATTCAAAACACTTACTGTCAAATTTGGCATTAAAATAAAAATAAGTCAAATGATAACTCATTTTTCATATCTTTATTCTCGATCAATATAAAAGAAAAATTGATATAAATTCATATTAATTTCTTTTCTGATATTTGATAAATAATATTTTGTTGATGAATCTAAATCCACCATAACAACAAAATACATTATAAATACATAAAAATTTGTTCAACATTTTGCCTTAAATGATGCTTTCAAAAGAACAAAAATGTTGAATGACATAATTATAGTAAAGGTTTCTCAACCTTTATACCATATTATGGTGGCATACTTCTGCCCCCTACATGTATTAACTTTTCTTAAGATTATGTCGACACACAACTTACCTATATCAACATGCAACTTAATTATGTCAACATGCGATATAATCATCGAGCATGTCAACAAAATTATCTTCCATTTTGACATAGATAAGTCTCATGACGACATAATTTATAGAGAATATCTCGCATGTAGGAGGCAGAAGTATGTCACCTATAAAATAGTAAAAAAATAGATAAATTAATTATATTAATATGAAAAATGTATATGTGAAAGACAAATGCCATCGTCTCCATCTATCAGTAGAACTGCTGCAAATAGTGTTGATTTATAAGGTCAAGATTATGAGATTTAAAAAAGTTGATATCTATGGAAATGACTTCTATTACAAGCAATGTACATATGAAATATAGGGTCCATATAATCTGCAGTTTATAGGTTATATGCTGAATGTAAAAGTTATTAAAAAACTAAACAAGAGACCCAAGGGGGCACTATCGCTGACCTGAATTGCAAACAAAAGAATGATAGTGGATATTTTGGCAAATGACATTGAGTACTTGCTACCAGCAATCTGTGTAGCAGTTTAAGAGGAGATGTCGAAAATGTGTCAGCCAATCAGATCCCTGGGCGGCCATATTTTTTGACCGGTCGGCATGAAAAAACACAAACTTGGTAGAGGACCTTGAGTACTTGCTTCCTGTAAGGTTTCATGAAATTCTGTGTAGCGGTTAAAGAGAATATGTCGAAAATATGTCAGCAAATCAGAGCCCTCGGCGGCCATATTTGTTGACCGATCTGCACGAAAAATACAAAATTGGTTGAGGACGTATAGTACTTGCTTCCTGTAAGGTTTCATGAAATTCTGTGAAGGGGTTGCAGAAGAGAAGTCAAAAATGTGTCAGCCAATCAGATCCCATGGCGGCCATATTTGTACACCGATCGGTATGAAAATCACAAACTTAGTAGAGGACCTTTGGTACTTGCTTCCTGTAAGGTTTCATGAAATTCTGTGCAGTGGTTGCAGAGGAGATGTCGAAAATGTGTCAGCCAATCAGAGCCCTCGGCGACCATATTTCTTGACCGATCGGCACAAAAAAACACAATCTTGGTAGAGGACCTTGAGTACTTCCTTCCTGTATGGTTTTATAAAATTCCGTGCAGCGGTTGCAGAGGAGATGTCGAAAAGATGTCAGCCAATCAGAGCCCTCGGCGGGCATATTTTTTGACCGATCGGCACGAAAAACACAAACTTGGTAGAGGACCTTCAATTCTTTCTTCCTATAGGGTTTCGTGAAATTCCGTGCAGCGATTTCAGAGGAGAAGTCGAAAATATTTAAAAGTTTACGACATACGACGGATGGACGACTGACGACAGACGGACGCCGCGGTATGGCAATAGCCCGCTTTAGCTACGCTCAGGTGATCTAAAAAAGATGTAGGTCAAAATATTTAAATCATCGTAAAGGTCTTGTTAAAAGAAATACACATGCTCTGCCCAATACAATAAATAGTTGTTCCAAATGTTAAAGGCCCAAAGACATGGATGAAAGATATTGATGCAAGAAATGCACATGTGGAGTTCAGAAGTCATTGAAAAAAAAAAGATATTTTCCAATAATAAAAATCTTAATAATAGGTCTAAATGTCTAGCATAGGATCAATACTTTTGGTAGCCATGTAAAAAATCTGCACGTGTAAACTCTACCGTACATAAGTCAAAGGCTACTATAAACTGATTTCAAATGTAGGTCAAGGTAACAAGTATAAAAATGTTGGTGTCCATAGGAAGGTTTTGTCACAAGAAATACGCATATGAAATATGAAAATATGAAAATTGTTTCCATTGTGAAATTATTTCACTTGAAACACCATGTTACGGGATACAAGTTTAACTGATCAACACATCAACAAGAAAGGATTAAAACAAAAACAAAGGGGAAAACAAAACAAAACATAACCAAAAAAAAAAAAGAAAAGAAAAAAAAGATGCGATATGTATCAATATCTCTATTAACAATTATTCAGTAATATTAAACTATATGAATAAAAACACATACAATCAAATACACAATTTACTCAAATATTAATTTGAAATACACAATTTGAAATAACACTTTGAGATTGACCTCAGAAACTTCTTCAAAACATTTGAAATAACGATTTCAAATAACACTTTAACATACACAGCTTGAAAATACAATTTGTGTACCTGATTGTTTGTGGGCTTTTTCTATCATCCTTTTTATCTGGAAGAAATAATTCAATTTACTTAAACTATATTTATAAACCATGATATCAAAGTCAAAAAATGCAATAAAGTTTAATAATATTTCACTACATTTGAGTAAAAAAAAAGCATTAAGCAATATCAACTTTGATGCACGATGACTTATAAAATAGCAATACAATATATTGATATCAACAATAGAAAAATATCAAAATCATCATGTGCTTGACATTTGACATTTGAAAACCATATCTCTCCTTAATATTACGTTAAACACACGTATCCATCAATTCATTAAAGCATGTACACTTTCAAATTAATCATTCTGTAATTTATCGCATAAAAATCGATGTTTATTTTTTTTCAGATCTCAGAGCAAAATGCCTGTAAAGTGTCTAGCACTTCTGTCATCAATGCCTTGAATATGTGCATGTATATACAGTAATAAAATGTATCAAATATTAAAACACTAATTTACTCAAACATAAACACTACGATGATTTCAAGATCAAAACAAGCCAAATCAATCGTCCATACGCTTAATCATTCATCACTTAGTATGTTATTTTTATTTGTCAACTTACACATCTATGTTCACTCTTAGCTTTACCAATTTTGACAAAAAAAGTATAGAATGGTATGTTCGTCTGAGATCAATACCTTACATTCAGTTATAGAGTTATATATTTTCAAATATTTACAATAAGATCATTCAATACTTCCTTAGCACATAAATTAATTTCATTCATACATTCATTCAATGACTCATCACCTCTGACATCTTTAAATTTCACTGTTCCATTCTACGGATGAACAATATGGATAATGACCATAGTCCATAGTCTCGAATTGGAATAATTGAAAGATAGATATAAATATAGAATACCATGTATCTTATTGAATACAATGAAGTTGAACTGAAATGATATAAAATTGGTCACGACATTGAAAGATTAGATTAACTTTAAGTATCTTTTGTTTGGTTGTTATATACATGTAATGCATGTAACAAGTACAAATTACAATTAAAAACTGTACATATGGATGTTAAGGCATGACTAATGGTGTATTTACAAATTCTGATTTGAAACGTTTGTCCGTTTGCCGAATCTTGTTATGTTACACTTTAAGGGGGGATGGGATATATTGTGGACTTGTCATTACTAGCCACTTGAAACTAGAAATACATCCATGATGAATAGTTGTGCCGTTCTGTGATACTTATACTTGCGTTTGATATCACTATATCATATTTTCGTGGGTGAGGATTCTATAATTTACCTCACACGTCGTCTCATAAACATCTAGTTATTAATTCTAGAGAAAACCTTATTTACAGTTATTTATAAGTATGGTTTATCTCTTACAGTTTCAGTTTTATATGCTTATTTGGTTGTTACCTTTACAGACTGCACCTTAGTAATGAATGATATAGTGCTTTTTTCTTTATCCTTTAAATTGTTCTCCACCTTGACATGTGGACATGAGGCGATCATCCCCACTGATTCATCATCAATGTTAACATTCAACAAAAACACATCAACACTTTGATCTTGTTTTGATATTGAGGTAACAAAAGTCATCCACGAATCTGCTGACATAGTTATTGACAATAACTTAACATAAACTGTATGATGAACTATAGGGAATGAGGTAAACAGCCTCCTCCAGCCACTCTCTGACATAGTAATGCCATTTAATAAAATGCATTCTATCCTTTTACATTCTGATGTCAGCTCCAATACACCGTCACCAAAATTTATGTAATCTAGGTCAAGACAACGAAGATTGGGTAAGACAGCATTTATACACAGATCTGTATCAGGTATTTCTACGCGATGAAGGTATAATTCCTGTAGGTCTGGTAGCTGTAATATATAGCTCAGACATTTGGAATTCACTTTGACGTAATGTAAAGATAATTCTTGTAATTTAAGCATCCCCCGTATCAAACGCTTTGTAAGGTGTAGACCGGACAGCACTAACTTCTCTAATTGTGGCAGCTGTATAATCGTATTTAAAATGGATTCTGATTCTGGTTCCTTTCCAAAAAAAGAAAGATATCCGCCAACGTATCCGATATCTCGTAAATGTTTCAGACTTGGTAATATTTGTAACAATGTATCTCTACTAAATGTGTCCTTCAATAACTCAATATCAAAATGGAATGTATGTAAATCTGAACATTCTGGAAGGATCTGCCATAAGTCGACCAATGTCCTTGATGTGTTATCATGTTTCTGCTTATAAATTGATGTCTTTCTTTTTTGCAACTGTAAGAATCTGTGCAAGAAAGTTTGTTTTCTATGATAAATGACTTCCTCTTGTGAGTTATCTGTAGAAAGCTGTTCAATATGTAAATACGTAAGTTTCAATATTTGTAATTGTCTTGATGATATAACAGACGTCACAAGCTGATGTAGACATTCACTTGACAGTGTAACAAAGCTGAGATCTATAGTCCTTAGAGTCAGATCTTTGTTCAAGCTTTGTAATGATAACCTATCAAAAAAACAATGTAACATCAGGTGCCTCAAGGATTCAGTTCGTATAAGAAACTTGTTCAGTGATGTTTCTAGTTTTTTATTCTCAGTTCCACATAATTCAGGCTCAACATAAAGGGCTTCAGTGACAACATTTACATCATCTAACAAATCTCTAATCTCATTTAGAGAAACCCCAGAATTATCAAAATGAATGACAGTAAAGTGGAACTGAATATCAACCTTTCCTTTTGTCACTTTCTCAGTGTTATGGAGAGTATTAACCGGGTATTTTTTCTCTACAACCTGATTGTTTCTCACCTCTAGGTAACATCTATATTGGAGATTGAATAAAGAATTTAATAAAGATTCATATTCATATTTTGATCTCATTCTGAATTTTAGAGCATGATCCTGCTCAAAAATGTTAACAACATGTCTTGACAGAACACTACCTAAAGAGGGAGATAACCCAGACACAAACTTGAGAACCTCGGAGAGATCTAATATGACCTTGATACTTGATAAATCTCTACACAATGTTGATATGGCGACCTCACCTTGACATACTACATGTGTAGCTGCCAGAAATTCCTGAATAGATTTGTGAAAAAAATTCAAACTGACGTTTTCTTCGTCAAAACAGCCAGGTGCTTGACACTGGTTAAGTAAGCCAACTTGTAGAGCAAAATCTAGCACGTTTGATCCTAGTGTGTGCTCCAATTCCTCTTTGCTGAATACTAGACTTGTTTCACTTGATATAAGATCATTATATGCTATATTTCCTAACTTGGTAAGAGCAGTGAGGAAGCTTCTGAATGTTTTATTTTTTGAAGATTCAAGTATATCAGGAACAAGAATATTTCCATCACTGGAGTCTGACATTTCAGTTTTGCCTAGGATATCGACCGGCATGCTGTAATTGATTGATTTTTTCTCGTTCGCTAGTTTTATGAGGTATTGAACGAGACTTATGTAGAAACTAGTCATGCTGTTTTCATCAAATTTACTCTCATGATATAAGATAACAAATACAGGAACTAATATTGGGATGCCAAGAATGGATTTTAATCCAGATTTCTCAGACATCTTAATGATTTCATCTGACTTCTTTTCCATTATTTCTTTACTTGAATCAGGAAGTTTCAGTGTTTTCAGTATATTTTCAATGGCTAATTTCTTCCCCTTTTCATCAAAACCTTTTGTTTCAATGATTCTATCACATGACTGTATTTCGCCAACTAATTCAACATGTTTCCACGGTCTGTATGAGAACAGAAACGTACTATTTGAAGTACAATCGATATCAGGTAATGCCACGTTTACTAGATTTTCCCTTATTTCAGGAGGAATTTTCCACTCATCTAGACCATCGACGATAAAGAGGGAACGGTAATTACCGCTTTTAATCAAATTTCTTATTTCATCATGACATGAACCAAAATGTTTAAATAAATCATAGCAAATCATGTCTAAGAGTGATGTTCGGGATTTTTGTACATGCCTTAACATAATCATAAAAACAAAATCAAACTTATTCAAACCTCTCTCCCACTCACTTAGTTCCTCTTTCTCGTCCCTCGTTTGTTTTGCATTACACCAGTGTCTCACCAGATTTTGACAAAATACTGTTTTCCCATGACCAGCTTCTCCCTGGAAAAATATGTATCGGACATGATCCCCATTCTTGTAGAACAAGTCTGCTGGACTGCTGATTTCTGACTGTTTCTGTTCAGAACTGGTGTAGGGTTTCCTAGACCATCCCTGTTCTTTACTTTCCTTTTCCAAGTCTTCTCTGATTATAGGTGGAACATATATATTGTCAAACGCTGCATTCTTGAGTGTTTTCTGTAGAGGAGAGATCTGAATCGTTTCTGTTGCTCTAATGTTGATCTTCATCAGTGCTTCAAGAACTTTTTCTTCTGAAAAAGGAAGTCGAAACAATACAATATTCCGGTATAAAATTCGGTAATGTATAAAAGATACAATCAAGTTGCAAGCTACAAACAACAAAGAATTACCCATCAGTTCATCAATCTGAAAGTAGAGGGTAAGGCCAATTCTGCTATATCATATGAATAAAGTATTATGATATCAATGGACATTTTAAAATTGATTTCCAATTTACAATGGGGTGAGATCTTACTATTGCAAAGAATCTTTAAACTCAATATCATGTTAAAAAACAGATACATTTGCATATTAGATGTTGCTGAAGATGTTTAAATGGTTTCTAACATCTTACTTTGACCACCTTTAATTTGTACGTCTTTCCGACAGATAGTCCTCTCCATACCAACAAGTTTCACTTTTATTTCTGTGATGTCTTCTTCAAGTGTTGTCAGTCTGCCAGCTGCTCTAGCTCCATCTGCTTCAAGTGTCGTTACTCTCTCATTCACTTTTATGTTTTCTTTTTCTGTTGCTTCCAATACCTAGATAAGAAAGGGGAAGGGTAAAGTCAGATGCACAACGGAATGCGATGATTAATGCATTCAAATATAAAGACAATCAGGAAACAGTACATTTCTATACACATAGTTTTTAATTAAAGATTTCTTACCTCTTCGACATTTTCAAGTCGTCTTTCATGAGCCATCAAACTTTCAATGTTACTGAGGTCACAGAAACCACTTTGTGTCTCCTGTATGGTATTCTTCAACTCTGACTGGAATGAGGCAGACGTAGAAGAAGCTAGCGATAGGAGTGCTGTTTCTACCTTGTTCCAAGCAACATTGAATGATTGTTCGTCTAAGGTAGCACTCCTGGCATGGAGAAGTTGGTTCCGTACTGTACATATATCCTCTATGTGTGATATATTGACACCAGGACATATATTTCTGAGTAAGAGACAGCACAGTGTAACATCCATGACGTGTGTAGTGACACCAGGAATGGCTGTATACATACAGGGACATTTACCTCTGTCTCTATGAGGATTCCTTGTTAAGGTTTCACTGTATAATAAATCCCATTGTTCAGTCCGTAGTGGTGTAGATTTATTCGTATAAGTACAATGTACAAGACAGCATTTCTGAAACCTCAAGTGAAACAACTGATGTTTGTTGCTGTGATCACCAAGGTAAGCTTCAAAACCTGTAAATCCACGTGTAGTGTAATCATGTTCTATCACACGTCTCAATCCAACAGGACATGTGTTAAGGACAAGTAAACAAGCACGGCCATATCTCGCCTTATCTTCCACGCTCATTTTGTGTCTTCAAGTTTTCAAATATCGCATCTGTTCGGTTATTTCTTATAAGTCTGAAAATACAAAGCACGTTTAAGAATTATTTAACCCTGTTCTGCATTTCACGTTATTCAGTTAAAGGGGACGACATAAGTTGTTGATTGGTGCATATGTTGCACTATATTATTATATTGTGTTTTCAAATTCTATTACTATTCATTTCATTAGTCTGAAAAACAAAGAACGTTCAGAATTTTTAACCCTTTTCGGTATTTTGTAAATGAAAGTATAGATAAGAAGCAATGTCAAGTGGACTGGTGAAGTTATAACACGTTATTGAGTTAAAGGTGAGGACATTATTTGTGGTACATATGTTGCCCTATATCATTATGTAAGAACAATATAAATAATTCAAACAACAGATTAGGATCTCTGCTGGTAGACTTTGACAGGTCATTTGTCTGTGCTCACAAAATGAATACTCGCGCATATTAATTTTTCCAAAGTCTTTTCCAAAGCTGACTGACATAGTAAAAAATATTCTCTCTATCGATAAGGAGACATCACAACGATCCTATGATACAAAGAAGATTTTGTTGTGATTGCTTACGGTCAAATTCAAAATTGTTGTAGTAGCCAACGAATAACAATTGTTAAACGTCTTTAATTCAGTAGCATCACTTAAGACCTGATAAATTTTCAGCATGGACCAGGCATGCACGTTTCGGGTACTAAACCCTCGTCAGTGATCCTAAGTCGAAACAATGAAATATGGCCAAAAAGTATGAAAATTATTATGTCAAAATATTTACCAAAAGACGTAGCAGAATGGGTGGGATATGATGCTATAGGACCCACATTTTAGAAATTTCAAGAAATTTTGTAACAGAAAATTTCAAATGCGTTGAAGAGACAGACGATCAACCGAAGTTGATCGAACTTGGCTACATGTGCCCTCGGGGACTCTTGGTCCACCAGCAGTTACACTCACCAGGTAGTTCAAATTTTAAACGTCTTTAATTCAGTAGCATCATTTAAGACCTGATAAAATTACAGCATGGACCAGACATGCAATTCTTACTCTAAAGCGCTAAAGTCAATCTTTTAAGAAATGTGATCAAATCACTGGACCCAGAGAGACGCAAAAGGGACAAGGAACACCAACTCACACCACAGAAACCCTGAACATAAAATACCAAACATAAACAAACGAGAGTCAATGCACAACACAGCTGCTCAAGTTGCTTTTAGATAAAAGGAAAACTGCCAAATATGCCCCAACTCTTCATGGCAGATTTGCCTACTCTTCCTGGGCACCTGGTCTCACTCCCATATCGGGAGTTCGCTTCTTTTCATGTGGTGGAGGTTTTTGTTTGTTTGCTTTAGTTCCTGTTTTGTCCTGATTTTGTATGCCTTCGGTTTCTGATTTTCTGAATTATTGATTTTGTGCTGTATACAGGGATATGGTCATTATCCATTTTTGTCTAACAAGTACTGATGACAAAACAGTTCAAGTATTTCAAATAGATTCCCTTTCCTCCACACAAGAGGAGGCTGACACTTGAATCATTCTCCGTTGTGTTCATGTTCGAGATACAAAGCCAGTCAATACTACAATACTTCTGAGGTCACCTGAGACACAGATGTTTAGTTCTACTTACTCATGCGTTTCTCTAGCCAGATTAATAGATCTGTATTGTTTGATACTGGCGTTGGCAATAAGAGTCGTCTTTGAAGTGTTCAATATCTAGTGCAACCTATGGGTACACAAATCTGCTCAATACTTCCAGCCTACCATTCTCTAACTGGCTTTCGTATCTGTGTTATCAAGACTTGGCCAAGAACATGTGTGTAGCGAAGAGATGCTCGAAAAGGTGGAAGAATTTGTATACATGTGCAATTTATGGAAAGCCCAAGTACAAAGATATCAACAAATTGAGATACGATTGTTTTTGCAAAAAGAACCAAGGGCATGGTAACATTCTAAATTCCTACAATAGCATAGATATGAGTCTCCTTCAACATTGTAGGATCCGAGTTCTTTGGAGATGTATTCACGCAGAGTCAACTACCAGACCTACATTTGGCTTCACGCTATAGACAACAGATCTGACCTTCCTGGTATTCGAGAGAGTGGGTGGAAAGAAGGGGAGAATGGGATAGAATTTGAATGGACAAGTGGGGCCATCGTACCAGAGGAGCTTATTGATATAATATGTGCCTCTGAAACTGACGATAACATATCAGATGGCGATGATAATGAGGATGAAGATGATGTGGAATTGAATAATCTCATTGATGAGATATTTGATGACGATGGAGACTGCCAATAAAAGTCTTGTGAGTACAGTTAAAAACAAGCCATTCATATCCCCAGCATCCTTATGTATTATATATTCATGTACACGCATATTATTAGTTATACAGTGTTTTACAGGGCTTCGCCTCGCCCAATACAACTTTTTTCATCGACCCAATATATTTTTAGTAGAAGCAGGATATTAAAATAATGTCCTGTTAGTAAAATGATACAACATAATATTTGGTTCTTCTCGACCAATCAGATTGCAAGAAATTTGTCAGAGGCGGGATAAGATTCGTTAATGTTGTAGAAGCCCTCCAAGGCAAAAACATATATCATTTTGTATTATTCTACATGTTCTGTGTAACAGATACACGATTGATTATAGATCAACCTAGCAGAAATACTCTTGAATCTCATTTACTTGTTACGGTATTATCTCGATGGGAACATAACTCCTAGACTGTAAGAGCTATAGAGGTATCCCATATACAAATCGCTTCGTAAAGTCTATATTATATGCTGGTATCAATAAACAGTCAATAAGTCTCTCCACAAGTTTCAATATATTGAAAAAATAACAAACGCCGAATTAAAACTCAACCGGTTTCATTGGTATCATCGGGAATTTCCTGATGTAACCAATGAAACCGGTTGAGTTTTAATTCGGCGTTTGTTATTTTTCATTATATGCTGGTATATATTAAAAGTCTAGTTTGTCAATAGGAGCAACTCTAATAAAAGAAACAATACTTAGAAAAGTAAAGGAAATTACCAATATTTTCAACAAACTCATTAAAATTCATTAGTATGCAAATGAAACAATTTGCGTGATGGATATCAAATGAAAGAAAATTCCATCAGCATTCATTTCAGACAACGTTTATTTTTCTAGTACATGTATTGATACTAGTTTTAAAAGATATAAGATGAAACATGCCCTAACAGATTAGCTTTAGTAATTACACATATTTATCTTTAAGATGACATAACTCCTATACTATAAGGACTATGGGGGTATCATACATCAATAGCTTTGTTATAGTCCATACTGTACGTATTTTAGTATATATAACAAGTCTCTTATATCAACAGTAGCAACACTAAAAGAAACAATAATAAGAAAAGTAACAGAAATTACCAACATTTTCAACAAAATTATTCATATTCATGAGCAATGAGCATGCAAATAAGATAATTTGCATAAGTATATGCCAAGTGAAAGAGAATTTCATAAGCTTTCATTTCAGACCATTTCACTTTTCTACTTTTTCTTCGTCCGTTACTCCTAAATGCCCCAATGGCCAGAGTGTAAACATCGCTTAAAATGTTCGTAAAATGATGCTCTTTCAAATGAGGTATGTCTGCAAAATTCCCCGAGGGGGGGGGGGGGGGGGGGGGGGCACCCATCTGGATCGGGGACTAGTAATTTATTTTATTAGTATTTAGTAATACTAAAAGCGGACGGGTGTATTTTTGATTGTTGGTTCTCAATGATTAGGAAAAACATAATTCAGCAATTCCACAATTGTTAAAAGTTTTTTAACTGGAACGTTCGACAAAATCATGTAGTTAAATGTTTTAAATTTTAGTTCAGGGTTTTCCAGTATCCAAATTTACCTATTTTGTCACAAACTATTTTTAAATGTAATTCAGACACTTAATTGTATCCCTCAGAACAATCGATGGTCAATACTTGTTATGCATGATGATATAGAATACAAACTCAAATTAAAAAAAAATGATATTATAACTTACAGGATAAAAATATTCTCAAGTTGAATGTCTGTAGTAAATGTACTGATTTGTATTGTAAAACGAAAGTGTGAAGAGGGAAAACAAGACTTGCTAATAATCAAAATCATAGTAGTTTAACAAACAGTAAAGTATTCAGATTACTTGTAAGTACTTACCGAAATGATACAGATTATCAGCTGAAACAACCGCTATCTACAGTAGAATGTAAAGTGGAAAACCGCAGGCGAAGGCTCGGATGATTCCGACGTACGCTCGGAGATCTTCGGCACGACCCGGATATTTGTACATGTCATAATGTTATTAATTTTGGGTGGTTATATGTCTCTTTTTTGTTTATTTTGTTTATTATTATTATTATTTTTCATCTCTATTAGAGCTGTAAGGTAAAATATATGATTCACTCACCATCCATACCCATTTTTGCTAATTTTAAAATAATTTATTGCCCCCCCCCCCCCCCCCCCACATAAAAAAATAAGACTACGAATGTCGTCATTCAAAGTATTCAATTAACATTATTAAAATACAATTCCCTTACAGTATTTGTTTCACTTTATATAATATAAATAATTTTTTTTTTCTAATCGTTGATAATACATGTATTGCAGAAATTTCAAAAATGCAATGAAAGTTGTGAGATATTTTCCATTAGGTTGTTTAAAAAGAAAACTTTTAATTAGAAAAATTAATAAATATTTTAGTATCATTCATACTTTCTTTTCCAAAAATAACATCCTTAGCTGATATGATATTTTTTCTGAACTTTTTGCACTTATCCATCTACAAAACTGCCTCAATAAAGTTTGAACATGTGTAAATCTCCGTAACATATGGTATAATATTGTTAATATTGCTTCAATTTCATTTTGACAAAAAATATCAGAATAAACGGTCAGAAAAAACGGTCAGAATCTGTTTATTATGATCTATTTCATGTAAATAAGAATTTGTAGGTAAAATTCTGCAATTTATTCTATATTAGAACCAATGTAGTTTGGAGTCTCTTTTAACTTTATATACAATAGGATAATGATTGTTCCACCAATTCTGTCGACTTAATATTTTCCCATTTTAGTTTTTGATTAAGTTTTTGGTAATTTCTTCTTTATAAGAAACTTATATTTTTCAACTCTTTCGTTCTGAAAGAATTATATTCAGGAAAAATTGGGAATCACAGGTTTTGTAAATTGTTGAGTAAATTCATTTTTTTTTTAAGTATTTGTTTAACCTATCCTACTACTAGTATTCTATGGTAAGTATGTACAGTATATACAGTAAAAAGTTTCCTCTTATAAATCACAAATGAACATTAGAGCATTTTTAACCCACGTATGTGTGTATATATTATTAGCCAATTTTAATATTTGGTTATGTACACCATTAAGGGTTAGCCAAAAAATATTCAGGATCTAACCCTCTGAGCTCTGCTACAGCTTCAAATACTTCAAAACGGGTTACGATAAGGTTAAAACTTTGTTAAAATTATAGACCTAATTAATATAGGGTCAGTTTAAAATGCTAACTCCCCGGTCGAGCTCCCGTCTGAAAGTAACCTATTGTTGGTAGAAGTTAGACTAAAATGTTGATGGAAGTATTGATTTCAATAAAGTTGCCAAACTAATTAATCTGATTGATAAATTCTCCTTAACAATATTTTTTTAAAAACTGAAAACCTCTATATTTATCATTTATAATCCCTCCTTAAACATAGTCCCGTATTATGTAAAAGCCTTTCTTGCTATTCGGTCAATCTTTGAGTTCCATATATAATTGTAAAGTATTCTGTTCATTTCCTGAAAAAATCTTATTCTGGATAAGGAAGAACCATAAAAAGGTAAGTTTTTGGATGAGAATAGTCTTAACCATAGTTATCCTTCCTAACGTTGATAAATTTCTTTTTGACCAATTTCAAATTCTTTTTCTCTTTATTTCTGACAGAATTTCATCATAATTCTAATTCAAATTCTAATATGACTTGATTCTTTTTCCCTATTAAGACAACAGACGCGAGCCGGGCCACAATTAAAAAATTGTTTGTTTCCCCTCCCCCCGGGTCTGATTTTTCCAAGCGACCCGGCAGGCGGGTACTTTTTTTTTTTTTTTTTTTGCTGCCAGAACTACATGTATCAAATATGTTTAAAGTCGCTTTAATCCAAAATTGAAATTGAAAATTACTGGACTCCTTACAGCTGCACAGTCACACTCCGTGTTTCTAATTGATACGATAAAGACTATAAGAGCTGGCAGCCGGCGACTTCGGGGAAAATCGCCGCCTGCTTTTCGTAAAAAATACCCGTTATGTCTCAATTTCTATCGCTGGTTAAGGTGGGTCCCTACTCGTGAGTTTAACAGATGAATTTTGTATTTTAAGATTATTTTCTATTCATAATAGTCAAAATGACATAATGAACACAGACATAGATAGGTAATTTTGTTTTCATTAAAGATACAGTACATTAATGAAAGGTACCCTAGCACTAAAAAATTGAGAAATATCAAATATCCATCATATGCGTTTGAACCCTCCAAATTCAGTGATGATACGAATATGTTTATTTGTTTTGTTTTATTTTATGATAACAAGTCATATGGAAGAAATACAACACATAAAATGATATTGTAACATAAATCTAATTATGATTTATCTCCAAACATTAGGGTACCCCCTTATAATGTCATATTATTTTTGACCAAGAATATTTTCTTAAATCCACCTTTTTGCATAAAAAAAAAACAGATGAATTTTTTTTCATTTTGTAATATTTCCTCAAATTATGTATGTAGATGAAGAAAAAATCACATACAGGTACACAGTTTTTGAAATGATCGATGTATGGCTCTAAACATAGGGGTACCCCCTTATAATGATATCATATTTTCGACAATTAATATATGGTATATCACATTTTTGTGCAAAAAACAACAGATGGAATTTCTTCAAATTGATCATTTTATACGATAATGTATATAGATGGTGAAAAAATCGCATTCAGGTATACAATTTTATAAATGATCAAGATATGGCTACAAACATAAGGGTACCCCCTTATAATTTCATTACATTTTCAACTAAGAAATTTATACTATATGATTGGTGTGGACATTGATAGATTGTACCATCTTTTGCTTCTTTTGCCATTTAACAGCAATTCTCTGTAAGAACCAAAGAATTTCAAAACATGTTGGCACGGCATGTCATGGATTTTTGAGATTTTTGGTATGGAAGTTCAATATGAGGTACTAGTATGTAAATCAACCCCAGTTTTTTCAAAAAGGTTGTCGTTGCTATGGTAACCGTGTCTGAAGTTTCAATAAAAATGTTATGATCGCTGAGCGATATAAGTCCCCTACCGGCGGCATATATTTATGTCCTGCAACTCTGCCTATGAATTACTCTTCAATTAAACATGAGTTTTAATTAAACTTACTGTCTGTGCAGCTCAGTTATGAGGTTTTATCTGCTTTATCGATTCGAAAAAGAGGTCAAGCGTGACGGAAGTTGAACTTGCTCTGTAACTATCCAAGACTAAGCTGAGTATCAAATTTTACCTGAATATCACTATTTGTTGCAGGAAAAAGTCTGAAAACTGACAAAAACTGAATTGTGCAAGTCATCAAGGGGCATAACTCCTCGAAAAATAGGTCAAGCGTGACAAAAGTCGAAATAGGTCAAGCGTGACGAAAGTCAAACTTGCTCTGTAACTATCCAAGACCAAGCTGTGTATCAAATTCCATCTCGATATCTCCATCCGTTGCAGAAAAAAGTCCGGAAAACTGACAAAAACTGAATTTTCCAAGTCATAAAGAGGCATAACTCCTCGAAAAATGGGTCAAGCGTGACAAAAGTCGAACTTGCTCTGTAACTATCCAAGACCAAGCTGTGTATCAAATTTCATCTCAATATCTCCATCTGTTGCAGAAAAAAGTCCGGAAAACTGACAAAAACTGAATTTTCCAAGTCATCAAGGGGCACAACTCCTGGAAAAATGGGTCAAGCGTGACGAAAGTCAAAGTTGCTCTGTAACTATCCAAGACCAAGCTGTGTATCAAATTTCATCTCAATATATCCATCCGTTGCAGAAAAAAAGTCCGGAAAACTGACAAAAACTGAATTTTCCAAGTCATCAAGGGGCACAACTCCTCGAAAAATGGGTCAAGCGTGACGAAAGTCAAACTTGCTCTGTAACTATCCAAGACCAAGCTGTGTATCAAATTTCATCTCAATATCTCCATCCGTTGCAGAAAAAAGTCCGGAAAACTGACAAAAACTGAATTTTCCAAGTCATCAAGGAGCACAACTCCTCGAAAAATGGGTCAAGCGTGACGAAAGTCAAACTTGCTCTGTAACTATCCAAGACCAAGCTGTGTATCAAATTTCATCTCAATATCTCCATCCGTTGCAGAAAAAAGTCCGGAAAACTGACAAAAACTGAATTTTCCAAGTCATCAAGGGGCATAACTCCTCGAAAAATGGGTCAAGCGTGACGAAAGTCGAACTTGCTCTGTAACTATCCAAGACCAAGCTGTGTATCAAATTTCATCTCAATATCTCCATCCGTTGCAGAAAAAAGTCCGGAAAACTGACAAAAACTGAATTTTCCAAGTCATCAAGGGGCATAACTCCTCGAAAAATGGGTCAAGCGTGACGAAAGTCGAACTTGCTCTGTAACTATCCAAGACCAAGCTGTGTATCAAATTTCATCTCAATATCTCCATCCGTTGCAGAAAAAAGTCCGGAAAACTGACAAAAACTGAATTTTCCAAGTCATCAAGGGGCATAACTCCTCGAAAAATGGGTCAAGCGTGACGAAAGTCGAACTTGCTCTGTAACTATCCAAGACCAAGCTGTGTATCAAATTTCATCTCAATATCTCCATCCGTTGCAGAAAAAAGTCCGGAAAACTGATATTCGGACAGACGGACAGACGGACAGACGGACAGACTGACAGACAGACCGAGAGGAAACTAAGAGTCCCCTTCGGCGTTGCCGGTAGGGGACTAAAAATCGGGAAAATCTATAGGACAAGGCATATTTGTAGGCTTCGTTACCATAGAAACAGGTACTTTTTAAATCTTTAATTGCTTTGATTATTTTCTTTTAATCCTTATTATTATGCATATTTGTAAAGTTTTTTACATTCATCTCGGATGCCTTATGTATACAAGATGAAAAATTGGGCCAAAACAGGGTATCAAAAGGCTTTGTTTTGGGCACTCAAAGACCCTTTTTTGCATGTTTTTACTGTTTTACAAGGTTGAAAATTTCATAAAAGCACCAATTTTTGAAGTCCAAATTCTAGTTATCCAATTAGTATCATATTTGAACTCTACATGAATATAAAAAATTAATTGGGCTAATTTGTCCTTTTATATGCAAAGCAGCATCAAATTTAGTTGCTATGGCAACAATCGGCTGAAAGGTTTCAATACGATGAATTTAAACACAACCTCTTTCAAACTATCTACGCATGATATTGGAACAGAAGTTCATGTATACATCTATCAGAGGCGTTTTGATATAAAAATGACTTTGAAAATATTTCAAGGTCACCCACTGAATTTTCAAGGTCATTAAACTTAAAGTGACCATATTTGACAAAAAATCCTGATTTTTCATAAAATGAAGGTGTAAATATTTTAGAAACCTTGAAATATTGAACTTAACAGTTATTTGCCATAAAATGATAAATGTATCACTTATTTCTTAGAACTATTGATTACATTTCTTCACATCTTCGAATATCTAAATTCTTGGTGAGTATTTTGATAAAAAAGGGACGAAATCTGTATTTTTCTTGTTTTTTGACGGAAAAATATTTTCCTATTGAATCGCTACAATTCAATAAATTCTAAGATTTGTCTTTCTTATATTTATGTGCTTTCATAATATATATGACCTATGAAAATATTTAAAAAAAAATCACTAAAATCGGTAACAAAAAAATTAAAAAATCAATATTTTATGCAAAATTTGAGTCTCAAAGTATAAATGACCTTGAACATCAAGCCAATGACCTTGAACATTTTAACTGTTCTTATGTAAAAGATATAAGTCATATCTATACATGCTTACATTTTGACAATCTTATGTAACTCTAAAGAGGAAAAAATCAAATTCAAAGATAATATGAAACAAGCAAAAAGGTCTAATGTTGCCATGGCAACGGTCTTTGACGACAGAATTTTGGTAAAACTCTTAAATACCCACTCCGATTTTTCGTTCATTTTATTTGTCAATAAACATACATTTCCATTGATGAAAATCACTAGTCTCCTATTGGTGCCTTTTGTGATATTTAAGATTGAAAATGGTCAAAAACACACTAAATTGGCCCTTATTTTCACCCCTATTTTTCGCTTTATTTTGACTTATTTTGGCTTAATACAATAAGCTTCCTGTAATAAATATCACATATCTAAGTGTACTAAGTAAGAATGGAAGTAAGGAAGAATAGATTATGTAAAGATGAACAAGCTGTTACAGTAGTATCCATGGCAACAAAGTCTCCGGAGCTGGCTTATTTCATGGTCCCAAAAGTGCTATAAATAGAATGACCTCGTTACCATGGCAACTAGAGGTCTCATTTGCTGTAAAGTGTTATTTTCATGGTCAGTACTTAATATATACCCATTATACCGAAAATCATCAGAATCCATGACATGCCGTGCCGAACGATTTTGGTCCTTACAGAGAATGGCTATTAAGATCTTCTGTCTGTGTTTTTCAATGCGCTGGCTCGTCCCTCACCAGCTATTGTAAAACGTTTTACGCAGACTGCTGCATATAAGGAAAAACCTATAACGGTTCGAGTAGGGAGCCACCTTAAGTATGAAATGTTTTTTTTTTTTTTTTTTATTGAACATATTCAAAAGAAAATTACGTTGTCCTGTAAAACCTACTCTATATAAAAAAGATTGTCCCAAGATACTAGCACATGATAAATATTTCCGCAACGCGGCGTAACGGGCCATTTTACGGCAACGTCAAATCTGCAACTTGCAAGAATAAGATGCACTATAGAACGATTACATCTCGACTCTTTTTTACAACTTGTAAATATTGAATTTGTATAGATAATATTGACCATGCGCAACCACGAGTTACGGAATATAAATGGCCGGCATTTTCCAGTGCATGATATAAAAGATATACTTTCCTTTCTCGGTCTGTTTATTGTTTGTTAACAGCGAAAGTGAAAAATAATCGCACAACATCAAGAACTCATTGTAATATTGAGTCTATTGATAATGACGTTCACGATGCAAGAAGTTAGCAAGGACCGCCGACAACCGCTAGAGAAACGTAAGTTAATCATAACCGAGTACAATGATCAGGTACTGTAAACGTGGCTATTTACAGGGGGGGGGGGGGGGTTTCGCGATTATAACATCAAGACGTTTCGCGTGGGGGGAAATATTTGCGATAAAAATGTCTTTCTTATTGCGAGAATGCAGCGGTGATATTTTCGCGTGGGGAAAATTTTGGCAACGTCACTTGATTCGCGAAAATTACCCCCAAACGAAAATTTCCACGTTTACAATATTTTTTTTCTTATTCACTCGATTTTATGCATTTAGATAATATGCCTGAATTTTGGCCCACTCAGCGGACCGTTCCAACGTTATATAGCGTTCATTCAAAATCAGTTAAGTTGCGCCAATTTCAACGTCAAAACGGCCGCAAACTTTAAGATCAGGAATATTTCAAAACCATGTCGATTTTGAAGCTTGGTATATATGTGTTTTGGAAAAGGCTATAGAAAAATTTTTCACCAGTATTTTAGCCAGAAATTTAATTAGATGTAGACTGATGTGTAATTGTATGTGAATTACGTTACATATGAGGGCATATGTTAATAATAAAATTTTCTGACAATGAAAAACGTTGCAATTGTTCAATTGTTTGATTTATCGGTAACTGTAGTCATTATGATGGTCAACGAATGCATTTCGTATAGATTTTCATATATTCGTGAAGGAGAGCAGCTAATTCATAATACCTCAAACCTATTTGTGCAAATTAATCACGAAGTTTAAATTATTGATGTTTTGCAATTATGATAGTTTGATTTTAAGGGATAACAGAGTAAAACAGATTCCCCGGATTTTGCTTTTAGTTGATAGTGAAAACATATAAACTGCAAAATCTACAATAACTCGGAGGAAATGGCTATAAGATAAAGACATACATTGAAAGTACCTCGTAACGTAATTCACGAAACGAGAAATTCCGTCACCTTTTAAGCAAGATTTCACTTGTTTTATCTCTGATAGCATTTTATATCAAGAGGACACGATCATAGAACAGTAAATCGTACTTGACGAAATAAAAAAATTTGCATATTACAGCCAAATGGCCTCAAATATGGTCATGCAATGATTTATGATTACAAGTATTTACATGTATTTAGCTTTTCAAATTCGTTTTATATAGACATATTTTGAGAACCACCGTCCCAAATCTTTTTTAAATGATGATATGAATTGATATAATAAAAACTTTAACAGAAGACCCCCAAAATTATCATGTTTAGTTTCCAATTTTCAGAGTTTTCATACCCCAAAGTGCCGTAACGTAATTCACAAAAATTCTTTTAAAATTTAATTGTCCATGAAATAATTATGTTTAACTTAACAATTCCTTGCCGATCCATTGCTCTGTAGACCTTCAAACAGGATCTGAATCTATGCTAGATCAAAATATATCACAAACTAGAATAATCTGGCATGTTTTAACATACTTGAAATAGAACATCTTACAGACAAGAAAAACAACTTGTGTTTTTGTACATATAACTACTTTATTTTAGTGTATTTCTTTCTTATTTCTGAGCTGATTTCTATCTTCCATATCAGCCATATCATCTTTTGTATACATATGTGTTATTCAGTATTACTCTGTGCAATCATTGTCCTCTGTAATCAATAAAGATACCCAAAAGTGAATTACGTTACACAGTGTGAATTACGTTATGGCAGGAATTCTCGCCTGTTTTGGAAACTTCAGCATTATCTGATGACTATTTTTCTCAATACACATACGTATGAGATACATTCAAATGTTTCAACTACAAACTTTATCAAATAACCTGCAAAATGAAGAATATTGTGATTAAGAAGAATACCTACTAGCTAAAAAATTGTAAATTGTATATATTTGACATTTTAAATGGTGTTTCTGTCCACAGACTAAGTATTATCACTAGCTAGCATGTCTGTAAGTAAAATAATTACGATAAATCCCATCTAGACACCTCAGGAATGGATATTTCTCTGAATTTAGTATCTACTACGTAACGTAATTCACCGTCACGTAATTCACGGTCATGTTTTTTTCTGTGTTTATTATCTGCCTCTCCGTACGTAAGGGAGCTTTAATCAAATTGTGATCGTCTTTATACAAAGGCATAAGCACCCGATTACGACATGACCATAGTAATGCACTCTGCTATTCTTATCACAGTAAAAGCAGCGTAACGTAATTCACAAAATACGTGAATTTTTCAGAAAATAAGAAATGAAAGGATTTGTTTCCTAAAATGAAACGAAAGAAAAACATTCAGTGGAAAACTATTAAAGTTTGGTTTATTACAAGTTAGAAAAGTATTGTTATGATATTATATAGTTCTAATTTTAACTCATCCTAGATCTCCAAAGATGGTAACGTAATTCACCGTAAATCTTGTGACAATCAAGTTTAGTATAATTCAGTGTAAAATACTATGAAGCGTATGAACTGAACTCGATTTTTTAAAATACTGATATTACTTTTACTAAAATATGTGCTAAATATTTTGAATTTAATTCATTTTCGCGTCACTGACAACCCATTTTATCATACATCTCAGTTTGTGACATGCATTTTTTGACAAATACAACCCTTATATGATAGGAAAATCCACACATATCGAGTTCAAACGTAACCATAAGTCATATGGAGGAATAGAAACTAATGCAAGTAAAAAGTAAATGCAAAAAAATCTCTCCATGATTCAATGTTTCTTTCAAAAATGTATTGTGACACAGTTTTTGCGTATTGGCGCAACTTAACTGATTTTGAATGTCAAAACGCTTATCCGTGAAAGGAGATTTCACAAGTAAGTTGAGGAACTAGATTGGTCACATGCGTATACTATACATGTAAAGCACTCGCATAGTTCGAAAGGCTTGTTTGAAATTTTACATCTGTAGACCGAGCGCTCGTCTATCATGTTCTCAAAAAATTTTGGGAGGATATTTACAAGAGAGAGAGATAATTATCAATGCACCAATAATACGTAATACAAAGCCAACGTGAATGAAAGACGGGGTGTGGGTGGATACAGCAAGATTTCTTATAATAATGTAGGAATGAGAAAGCTACTGAGTTGATTTACAATTCTATTTGGATAGAATGGACATGGCCATGATTCGATTTCTGGACCAACCAAAAAAAAAGAAAAAAAATTATTGGACTTTTTGGCTATAAAAAAATCTGACTCGGCAGTGTTTTTCCTGACCCAGTCGGGGCGAGGGGAAACAAACAATTTTTTAATTATGGCCCCGGGCTCTACTCTCCAATATAGGCCCTATAGCTATAAGCCACACCTACCCATTTTCTGAAAGCAGATAAAACCGGTAGGAACTGGTTTTTACCAAGAAGCGATGGTCATCATTAGAATAGAAATAAAACATAGGTAATCACAGATTACAAAGCTCACCTCGTGACAGCAAAATTCAATTCAAACATATTTCTTAGTACATGTATATTGGCTTTTAAAGGCAAAACCACTCAAGCAGAAAAAGTAGGTCGAGGTCATTTTATGAAAGTTTGATCAAAGATACATCCAATATGCAAGTTTGGTACATGTAGCAGTTATACTTTGCTCAATATTGGCTTTACAGAGCAAAATCACTCAAGCGGAAAAAGTAGGTCAAGATCATTTTATGAAAGATTGATCAAAGATACATCCAATATGCAAGTTTGGTACATGTATCACTTATACTTTGCTCAATATTGGCTTTTAAAGGCAAAATCACTCAAGCGGAAAAAGTAGGTCGAGGTCATTTTATGAAAGATTGATCAAAGATACATCCAATATGCAAGTTTGGTACATGTATCACTTATACTTTGCTCAATATTGGCTTTTAAAGGCAAAATCACTCAAGCGAAAAAAGTAGGTCAAGGTCATTTTATGAAAGTTTGATCAAAGATACATCCAATATGCAAGTTTGGTACATGTATCACTTATACTTTGCTCAATATTGGCTTTTAAAGGCAAAATCACTCAAGCGGAAAAAGTAGGTCAAGGTCATTTTATGAAAGTTTGATCAAAGATACATCTAATATGCAAGTTTGGAACATCTAGCACTTAAACTTTGCTCAATATTGGCTTTTAAAGGCAAAATCACTCAAGCGGAAAAAGTAGGTCAAGGTCATTTTATGAAAGTTTGATCAAAGATACATCCAATATGCAAGTTTGGTACATGTAGCACTTATACTTTGCTCAATATTGGCTTTTAAAAGCGAAATCACTCAAGTGGAAAATGTAGGTCAGATGCTGCATCCGATGCATGGGTCCATCTCGGCATCCAAAGATGAATCACTTGTGCAAGTTTGGTTACTGTAGCATTAGTACTTTGTTAGATACTGAGCTACCCCAAACTTCTTATCCAAATCACTCAAGCGTAAAATGTAGGTCAGATGCTGCATCCGGTGCATGGGTTCACCTCAGCATCCAAAGATGAATCACTTATGCAAGTTTGGTTACTGTAGCATCAGTACTTTGTCAGATACTGAGCTACCCCAAACTTCTTAACCAAGTCACTCAAGCGGAAAATGTAGGTCAGATGCTGCATCCGATGCATGGGTTCACCTCAGCATCCAAAGATGAATCACTTGTGCAAGTTTGGTTACTGTAGCATCAGTACTTTGTCAGATACTGAGCTACCCCAAACTTCTTAACCAAGTCACTCAAGCGGAAAATGTAGGTCAGATGCTGCATCCGATGCATGGGTTCACCTCAGCATCCAAAGATGAATCACTTGTGCCAGTTTGGTTACTGTAGCACTAGTACTTTGTCAGATACTGAGCTACCCCAAACTTCTTAACCAAGTCACTCAAGCGGAAAATGTAGGTCAGATGCTGCATACGATGCATGGGTTCACCTCAGCATCCAAAGATGAATCACTTGTGCCAGTTTGGTTACTGTAGCATTAGTACTTTGTCAGATACTGAGCTACCCCAAACTTCTTAACCAAGTCACTCAAGCGGAAAATGTAGGTCAGATGCTGCATCCCATGCATGGGTTCACCTCAGCATCCAAAGATGAATCACTTGTGCAAGTTTGGTTACTGTAGCATCGGTACTTTGTCAGATACTGAGCTACCCCAAACTTCTTAACCAAGTCACTCAAGCGGAAAATGTAGGTCAGATGCTGCATACGATGCATGGGTTCACCTCAGCATCCAAAGATGAATCACTTGTGCCAGTTTGGTTACTGTAGCATTAGTACTTTGTCAGATACTGAGCTACCCCAAACTTCTTAACCAAGTCACTCAAGCGGAAAATGTAGGTCAGATGCTGCATCCGATGCATGGGTCTCATCCGACTTACAAACCGCAGATTTTCTTCAATTTTCCGAAAAATAAAAATCTAAATATTTAGTACACCCCTGCTTTTCAAAATGAAATTGACCATGCAAATTATCGAGTGGAAATATGCAACCGTAACGATTATTAGGCCATAGAAGTAAAATAAATTGTTATACATCCCGATAATTTTCTGAAAGGTACCCTGTAGTCGGTCAAAGAAGAAAATAATAGTGTAACAATGAGTTCTATTTCCATTAAAGTTTTTAAATATGTGATTACATTAATTGCAAATAGAGACAAGAAAAGATTTTCTAATCAAGTGAGGATAATATATCTGATAAAATATTTCTTTATTTTGTTCATCAAGTTCCTCAATATACAATGACAATGACAATGTCATTGTCTCAATATACATGTATTTGAAAAGCATTTAGAATAATTGGTCTTCAAGAATCGCAATAGGGATCTAGATTGATTTGAAATGACATTTTGGGGTTTTCGGGATAGAAGAATCTATTCTTCTTCTGTTAAGATTTCTTATAAAAGGATGTCTTTAGCGGACTTGAAACACAATATTTTCCATACTATGGCCGAATACTCATTATAATCAAAACAATTCACACCCGCGACTGAAATAATTATCTTTTCTCCGCCCCTCATTGTTTTTTATTGACCTCCACACTTCATTGAACGTTCATAAAACCTCGTATATTTAGAATCGTCCGCGGTCTTTATGAAATAAAATGACCGATGAATAACAAAAGAATCACATTTGAAGGTTTGTAAGTAAGGGTTATTCTACTGTCTCCGAGGGCGTAGCCCGAGGAGCAGTTGAATAACCCACTTGTTGCACGGCAATTGTTAGGCAATCAAACAATTATCACCGATGATTGACTAATTATAAGTTGTCATTCCAAGTAGGAGAAAACTACTCATGGTCAGTAAATAGATGAGAATTTTGTGCATTCCAAAGGTTCATTTCAAAGAAAATAACAGAAAGGAAATCCAAAGAATTTGGTCCAGTCCATGAGTTAAATGAGAGAAAAAACAAAAACAAAAAAGAAATTGATATTTTAATATTTCAAAGTAAATAGACTACATAGGAAGCGGATTTTAGTAGTTGCGGTTTAGGATTCCCTGTACAAGTTTTCCAATAAATATTCAAAACTACGGGAATATTCCGATATTATTATATCTTTATTTTTATTCAAAACTATTCAAGGGCACCAGATAGTACATTATGAATAGAAATCGTAAGAGTTACATTATTCAATCGAAATCTTACGAGTTTTGTCTGGTTGCGTTGGTAGTTGATCCTATGCAGATTGAAACATTTTAAAACGCATGGATCTAGAGTGGACATGGAGTCAGATATCACCACCCCCCCCCCCCTCCGCTGGAATTTGCAAAAAAATGATTTAGTCCCGTTTTCCCCTATTTTTTTGTTTTTAAATGAAAGGCTGGACCCCTTTCACTAACGGGCTGGACCCGCCTCCTGGAAAAAAATCTAGATCCGCCCGTGACATTTAAAATAGTAGTTTAATCCTTCAATCGCGGGACTTTTTTTTTCCTATGAAAACAATTTGAGTTATAGGGAACATTCGTTTTCTTTTTTAAAAATAGGGAGGCAACGGACGTCAGGTCAGTTAAGGACAGTTAACGGCTCAGTTGATCATACAATTATTAGTTCAATCATTAATTCAATCATTGCTTCACAATGAAAAATATTGCACCGTCTGGAAAGGTGTAAATTACCGTCTACAACGTAGACCGTGCAACAATGTCTCATAATGCCCTCGCGTCCTCAGCCAATCACATTTATCACCTCGCCGCTGACGCGGCTCGTTAATAAATGTGATTGGCTGAGGACGCTCGGGCATTATGAGACAAAAGAGCCCGGCTTGTCATTTTTTATTTCTTAAATAAAGCTAAAAGTAGGTGTAAATGTGATTCCTAGTAAAAGAAATGGTCCCTGTGTCCATCTGATTTGATATCTACTAGAAAATTCTACTTCCATATTTTTCAATGGACCAATTTTCATACAATTTGTTCCTTCTTTTTTTGTAATTAACTTTTGTTGATATGGACGATATATAATTCAATTAATTAATTTTAAAAAAGAAACGAAAATAAATAATAAAAAAGGATTAATAAATAGATAATTCCGTGAATGTATAATTTCTTATTCATCTGTCATTTTCTATTTTGTTTTGTCCCCTGGTTTCATCATCTAATGAGAGGGGACATGAAAACCAGTACTTTCGTATATCTGTCTGTTTGTTCGTCAGTCTGTCAGTCAAATGGGTCTCGTAGGAGCTTTCCTCTTTAGTCTAATCTATAGTTCGTCAGTCTGTCAGTCAAATGGGTCTCGTGGGAGATTTCCTCTTTAGTCTAATCTATAAATCAACTTTTCATACCCAAAGCACAAATAAACACTAGACAAATGAACAAATGAAATAAACGAATAAAAAAGATGGATAGTTCAAGATCGAATTTTATTTTCACTAAGGGGATCAAAGCTGTCGGGGGATCAAACCCGTGGTTAAAATGAAATATGAAACGTTAAAAAGCAGCATTTTTGGCAAATTCTAGGGGTCCTGAAACCCCCCCCCCCTAAATATTCAAGCTTGAATAATTAGAATAGATAATCATATAAATAAATGAATCGGCAAATGAATAAAATAAACGAATACATAAATCAATTTCATGAATTAATAAATGAAATGATATATATGGATAAATGAATACAATAAATAGATATTAAAAAAAAAAAAATAAATAAATAAAAAAATAAATAAAAATAAGATTCCTGATTACCTGAGTTATCATAATAAATGATTGGAAATAAAAACGGAAAGGGTTTTTAAGTAAACTTGAATAAGGAACTTTATCTTTTTTTTTTTTCATTTCAACAGACAAACAGTATATTACAGATAACCAACTACATATTTAGAACAAATAAAGATATAAAAACAATTAAAGTAATATATTCATCACACCTCATTAAACTTTTATACAAAGCTTGACTAATTTTGGTGTACATTTTTTTCAAATCTAACAAAGTAGGTACATTAATCGTTGCATAATAAAAGTTCTTAACCATGCCCCAATATAGAAATATCAGGGGATTAAGAAAGGCTAACGATATGTATATTTAAACTAAAGGTATTGAGGACATTTGTCGTGAAGTCACTTGGAGGAATGTTGACCATGTCTAGAATATGAACTTACTATACTCTTCATCAAGGATATTATTGGTCGGATCTTAAAAACTGAAAAAAAAAAACTCTTTTGCATACCCGATTCGAACATTGAAATTATCATCGCTTCAAATACATATAAAAAAAAGATTCTATCATTTTCTTCGTGTTTTACAATTTTCAAGAAAACAAAAACGCCAATTCAAATGTTACATCTGTTTTGATTCTGCTTTCTCACCATGGCCACGCAAAGCAACCAATGGACGTGGATGATCGTTGTCATAGTGATGATTGCCGTTACCACGGTGATAGCGGTAGTGACGTTGGCGTGCCATCTTTTCTGTAAGTGTAAGAAGGATGTAAGACGAGGACGGACTGTGGGCGTGGCTACGGACGCAGACATCGATAAGTCAGGTAAAAAGAGACCTCTAGCTGTGTGCCCGGTTTTAAAGTTGGTTGGTCGTGCGCACCTAATCTGGAAATGTAGCAAACGGCCGTACAAGGTCGGTGCTGGGTGCACATTGGTCTTTATGTTTCGTGTGTTTCCTTTTGTTGTTTGTCTAGGAGACCTTGTCGTATCTTTCTGATAATTTGCTGATGTATTATCTTTGAAGTTAATGTCAGAAGATTTCTCTATATTCACTTCCAGAAGATTTCTCTATTTTCAGTTCCTTTTTAAAGCATGCTATACAGGGCGTCACACGTAATTAATGATTTATATGATAAAATCAAACAATGGATCTTATAGAAAAAAAATGAATGTTCGTTTTCTTTTCTAGAGAATCTGCTCCTTCATCGTTCCGTGCTAGGTATAAGATATACTGTATGATCCAGAAAAATCTCAATCTTTTACACAAGTTTTAGGAAATTTAACTTCCAAAAATGTGATTTCGGGAATAAGTTTAAGAACTAGAAAGGTTTCTTGTTGCGGTTGCAACAAGAGTGTCTTCCTCCTATACAATTTTTGGTTTGGAAATATGAAGGACGTCACATTACATGTATTTATATTATATATTTAAGTTTTCAAATAGCAGTAACATTAAATTTTCAAACCGATAATTGTTGGTGAGCAACCATTTGATTTGGGGGGGGGGGGGGGGGGGGGGGGGGGCAGGAATTCTATTGCCAGCCGGTAAAATTTTTTCAGCAATTTTCTGAACAGGCCATTTTTTTCAGCCATTACCAGAGTGGGAGAAAAATTTTCGCCGGTTCTTCGGGCCGGATTTAAACAAATTGTCAAATGTTGTGAATGTCTGTGTAAGTTAAACTCCCCGCTGTTACAGAGTATGAGTTAATAACCGTTCCTTCAGATGTCTCTTTGCAATTAGCGAATTTCAGACAGATTGTATGATGTTTAAATAGAACCTTTTCTAGATTTTTGTGCCTATGCGTATTAGGTCTCTGGTAGATACAGCTATGTGAACAGTTTGTATTTATATTAATTAATTTTTTGACTTTAAATTGTCTGGCACAAAGGGCCAGCAAAAATTTCCATATCATGCAATGTATCCTTACTTTTGCATGGTCCGGGAAAAAAAATTGCCGGCCCTTTGGGCCGGAATATTTTTTTCAGCATTTTTCAGAGCCGGGATTTTTTTTTTGCAAATTCTTCCTGCCCCCCTTCCCCCATAAAAAGGCGAGCTCGTAGCTGTAGAACCAATTTTCTTGAGAAGAGAAATGGTAATAACAAGTTACGTTCAATATATATATAAATACCATGAGGTTCTCGCTGTGCAGGTTCAAATTTGGACCCCCCCCCTTCCCTTTTTTCAAAGTTTATTTTGAATTTCCATCATGGCGACATCGTTCAATATAAACAGAACTGTTTTCGAAAAACGAGGGGAGGGAAGAATGTTGGAGAAATTGTTCATCAATTTGTAAATAAACCAACCGAAAATTATGTTCGAACGTTTGCTAGTATTAGAAATTGAACTTGATGTTCAAAATATAGTTATTGAAGTTTAGAAACAGGTTTGTAGGTTAGAAATCGGAATCAAACTACCACTTTTTGTGTGTAAATTCTGGTTTGTAGCTGATCTCTTCTAAATTAATCAGCTGTTTTAAAATCAAATTGTGTATATCGAAATGTATTTATGAAATGCATATTCATCATTGCCGTGAAATCGGAATTTGAAAATCTCAACACTGCTTTTCTCGAGTCGGACTCGGACTACCAATTTTAGTGTGCGCCCGATCTGTTGGCGTGAAGGTGTATCGAAATACCCAACTCAAAATTTCGATGCTCATATCTTTTCAACAGTAAGAGATAGGAAAAATCAGAAAGACTAAATAAGACAGATATATGGATAAAAAATAATAATATTGAAATTTTTAGGAAACTTCATAAGCTTAATTTTTGTTTACTATTATAAGCAAAAAAGTGTCTTCCTGCTATGAACTTCTGAATTTGGAAATATGAAGGACGGTGAAGGACGTCATCGTAATAAATCGTTACAGTGTGCATCTAGCATTTCATATCTTGCATGGCTGTCGACTTTCAAAAAGAATGGAAATTGTAGATAGCAAAATACGAGATATTTAAGCTTACAAATAGCAAAACATGAAATTTTCGGTCCTTTTGAGTAATTCGACGCTCCCGTCAAATATTTGAATCTACTAAAAAACATGATAAAAAAATAACAGAGACCAAAAATAAAAAAGACCAATCTAGCTTTTACTCCAAACGTAACGTTGGAGAACTTTCATTGTCCTAGCTTACAGGGTTTTTGAGAAATCGCTGATCCAATTTTCCACGGTTACGAAAACAATAGGTCTTCCGACGGAAGTCGGAAGACCTAACTAAGAATCGCATACAATTGACGTTTTTATCTAAATAGGCTCACACATTGATCCACACACATCATAGCATGTAAATCAGTATATTACAGTGTATTTTCTCTTAATTATAATTTTGCTACAAATATATTTTTTTCCTTCTTTATTCCAGTTGAAGACATTTCACCCCCGCCGAATTTACCGGACACTTCAAGATCAACGAAGAAACATTCAAACCGCATCACGCCAGCTACGCATTCCCATCGTGATGATCATCCTGCGTCAAGCAGAGCGTCGATTGATGACGCTTACACACCGAGAGACGCCAACCATTTCTTCTACTCCTCCAGACAGGCCTGGATGTTTGAGCCAGACTGATTTTCCATATTGAAAAAAAAGATAATAATGATAATACCGGATTCGACCTGTTTCTGACCCAGACTCAAGTGTCCGGCAACGCCGGAGTAACTATTTAAACTATTTAAAGCGTTTTGGAGATCGTTCTTTTAAGAAGTACAGTTTGTTGCATTCAGATTTCCTTGAAGACAAGATGCTCTGCTGAGTTTGCTTGAATCAGCTACTGAATCCTCGATAACGTTCGAAATCTTCCTCCGAAGAAATAAACAAAATATCATTACCTCAAATGTTTATTTGTTTGTCGCGTGCGAAAGTTCCGGTGTAATCGAGCAGTCTTTCCCCCAAGTAGCCCCCCCCCGGGAAAGACTAACGTCTTCAAATTATTTATTAGCATCACTTAAGAACAAATCAATTTGCAGCATGGACCAGATATACACGATCCTCAATCTAAACAATGCAATATGACCAAAGAGTGTGAAATTATTATGTCCAAAAATGTATCAAAAGTGTAGCAGAATGGATAGGATATGATGCTACAGGACCCATGTTTTATAAATTTCAAGATTTTTTGATAACAGAAATTTTCGAATGCGTTGAAGAGACAGACGATAGAATAGTCCCCCCCCCCCGGGGGAAAAATCTACTCTAGAGTAGTTTTTCCGCGGGGAAAAGACTGCTCTGGGGTCAATTTCATCTACAACTAGTTGTAGAGTAGGTTAATCTTCCCCAGAGTAGAACCCCCCCCCCCCCCTCCCAACCATTTGGCACTCAAGATAAAAGATTGTAACTATATAACTGATGTTAGTTTTGGTTCATCTATTTTTTTATTCTTTTATATAAAATGCTAATGAGTGAGATAAATGGAAAATTCTATAACATCATCAAAAACATGTATGAAATATCAGAATGTTGTATCAAAATCAAAAACAAACTAACGGAATATTACATAATATATACATGTTAAAAGTCTTCAAATTCAATAGCATCATTTTAGAACAGATGAAATTTCATAAAATGTAGTAATCGGATGATTTACTCGCAAATTCCAAGGGTTCCTGACCCCCCCCCCCTTCTGTATCTGCGCTTGCGAACGTGTCAGATCCACGTTCATCCCATGCGAATCATATGTGGTCAGTTCTAAACTCCATGAAATCAAGATTTACTGACCAAAAATATAAATACGATAAACCACTTGGTGAGCGGAGCTTTATCATAATCCATGACCTAATAACAGTACATAAATCTAATGATCAAATCCATATACATGCGCCGGTCATGTACAACTATACAGTATGTATTAACTTACATTACAAGCGGCTCAAACTACTCAGAGATTATTAATACATATATACCCGACAAAAAGAAATGCACATCATATCACATAGTGATTTTTTTCAATTGATCATGAATATTTAGTTAGACAGTTAATTATACTTTTCTTTCTCCAGCAATCATATTACCGAGGATAAAACACATTTCGATCATTTTTTCACGACATATCACAATGATAATTAATGCTGAATTGAGCGTGTTGTTTCAAGATCCTGTTGCATGGCCGCTGATTTTGTATTCTTCTGGAATTTTGTTGTTTGACCACTTTCAGCAAATTGTCAGTAAAACAAAGATGAAAACTGGTTTCTCTACACTTTATTCAAATGCAGTCAAAATATGCCAATAAATCTGAAAATTAAATGTCTAAGTTTCTCTACACTGTATTCATAATATTATGTAGTCAAAATATGCCAATGAATCTGAAAATTAAATGTCTAAGTGGAAATTTCCGTATATTGGGGTATGTCTTAAAATAAAGGATAACATTATTCTCCATTTGTCTTCAGCTATTCCTATTGATCTGTTGCAAATTTATCTTTAACATCGCATTGAAATAATAAAATGAAATACCAGAGTAGCTTAACACTCACGCCCAGCAACAATTGAGAATGCATGTAAAAATGACATGTCAAGATCGACGTATTGTGTCTGAAAACTGTGCTTGCGAAAAAATGTCAGATACTAGTTGTTGTAGTGTAATTTTGTGTTTTGCGACGCATTAAAAGACGAAAAATGTTAAACCACGGTCTTCAGATGTTTTGGATGTTTTGTTTTGAAGTTTAGATTTTCTGTTTGATGACGTGTTTTTATCATGGCCCTGTGTCTGATCATGAAGACGGATTCGTTCGACGTTTGACAGATTAAGGCACTCGTACACTTCTGATTTATGAAGGAAAATGAAAAAAATACCTAAATAGTATACATTATATCATACATTTTATATAATGAAGATTAAGTGGTGCGTTTCTTTTTTTGTCGAGTATGTATCGATTACATGTACTGGTAGCGTAGCTACCATGTTTGCTTATATATATGCATCTTCGCGAGCCAATGGTAAAGGTCCGCCGTGCTCCTCAAATAACGTATTTGATGAGCACGGCGGATCTATACCATTGGCTCGCGAAGATGGCTTATATGCTACAGCATCCATTTTTCTTTCGCAATTTCTTAGTTTTGATGCTGAGTGTTTATTTTTTTCTTTGAGCTTATCTTTGTTGAGATGCCAGGGACAAACCCTCCATCCACATTCGACCACCATCATTGCCATATGTGAATGTACCCTCAGTTTGAGTCCTTAATTAAATTGCTATAAAAACATTATGCCAGTGACTAAACTCTTATTTCCTGTTGCAGTGTAGACTCCACTCCGGGTTTCCGTTGAGAGGTTGTTTAGAGTGTATTTATTACTTCTTTCCAGCTCTGTACCCCTGAAAGAAGCTTTTATCATTCTTTATTAATTCTAATAATCTGAGCAAACATAACAGTGAAATTTCTTCTTTTAACATCCCTATTTCTAAATTGGATCTCCCTACAATATACTGCATACCAAAACTTCACAAGTCTCCTTACAAGTTTCGATACATTGCTAATTCTAGCAACTGCTCAACTACAATTTTGTCTAGAAATCTGACGTCAGCACTCACGGCGGCTGTAAAGGAACACGTGGCCAAATACTGTGAAACTGTCATGAACAGGAATGGTGTAAACTTCTTTTGGTCTATTAAAAATTCAGGGGATGTGATTGACAAAATGAAATCAAGAAATTTTTAAGCAAATACGATTTCTTCATACGACTTTTCTGATATGTACACAACGCTTCCTCACGACAAAATAAATGATCGACTGTCCAAACTCATTAAATGGTGTTTTGATCGAGAGATGACAAATCATACAACTCATGGACATGTGGTGACCTGTGTATTGCCTTGTCCTTCCTTTTGGACAATATTTATGTAAGATTTGGTGAGAAACTCTACAAGCACGTTGTAGGGATTCCTATGGGTACTAATTGTGCGCCTCTTGGTGCAGATATATTTTTATACACGTATGAAAAAGAATGTATCCAAAATCTTCAAAAGCAAAGAAAAAATGATGATGCATGTGAAATGTTTCATTGGTACTTCTAGATACATGTACCTGGATGATATTCTTACCTCGACAATCCTGTTTTTGAAAAATAAAAAAAATGTTATTTATCGATCCACAAGAATTGAATCTAAATAAGGCAAACGCTACAAACACAGAAACACCATTTTTGGACCTAAATATCAAAATTGTTAATGGAGAGATCCATACAAGTGTGTATGACAAAAGAGATGATTTTTGATTTAACATAGTAAATTTCCCCTGGCTTGACGGTGATGTTCCTAGATTACCGTCCTATGGTATCGACATTCATAGCTCATCCGGCATGCTAGAGCAGGTACTGATGTTTTGGATTTTCATAGTAGAAATTTACAAATTACCAAGAAACTTTTAGGATAAGGGTTTCGCTTTCACAAACTAGTAAAGACTTTCTGGAAATTTTACAAAAATTATTGTTAACTTCTTTTGAAATTCAGACCAATACAGGCAACAGAGTATATTACTTTGGATATTTCATAACCTGCATTTTATGGTGACATAATTAACAAGATAGAAGGATCAAAGATAGACAACATAACTATCGAAATTGCGGCAGAGTCATCAAACGCCTTTTATACCGTGGATATGATCCTAATGTCACCAGACGGACACTTAGCTTGGTACTTGACCAATATACAGTCTTGTACAAGCGCATTCTTAAGACTTGCACTCTGACTGACTGTGACGACGGGACTCCATGACGGGTCCTTTCCAAACTTCTTTAGAGAAGACTGGGCCCCGACTACCTGTCCTCTCTGAATGTCAGTCGGACTCCTCGGGTGATAACATACATGAGCTCGCGGCGGCAGAGCACGGATTGTATTACGTACGCCCTCTTTTTATATCCGTTTACATATTCATCTGTGTTGCTTGGACCCCTGTGTTTAGCGGTCTTGTTTGTGAGTGTGGTCATATGAAAGTGAGGAGGTTGTTTTACACCACAATTGTACGTTCTTCGAGACCTCTGGGTAATCGGAAAAGTGGAAGGGTTGGTTTATGTGTAGTCCTTTGTGTTTGATGTTTCTGTGTTGTGAGTTGACGTTCCTTGTCCCTTTGCGTCTCTTTTTGTGCTTGTCTGCTTTGTGTTTTAGCATTGGGTGTTTTGGGGTTCTGCTGTGGGTACTGCAACCTGGTTTTGTTGAAATCCCCTCCTTTGTCATATATATTATTTTGCTATTTCGGAAACTCGTCATTTCACCCAAAAATTTTATCGAAATTAAAGGAGGTTAGTTAACTCGTTCCCCGTGGCTTGATGTTTGAAGTGTAATAATTACTTCTTTTCCGCTCTGTCGCCTTTTTATCAAGTTGATATCATCGTCAATTGGTGTGTTTGTGTGATCTTTTGCGATTCATGTTTCTATGGTGTGAGTTAGTGTAAACATATTTAATAAATTATTCAAATACAAGCATTTATCAGATGATACACCCGTTATGCAGTTTCATAAAGCCATTTCATAATCAAATTTATAATAACACGTTACATATCGCTCTGCTTGAATGCGATTGGGCAAGTATGGGAGCCTCATCACCTGACAAATATCGGTCAATTGTTTAATTAAGACGCAAATTCAATATCGATGATTAAAAGTGTTGCTGTTGAGATGATTATTGCATAAAGTACTAAACAAAGTAGAAATAGTTTTCTTTTTACGCACAGAACATCTATACGATGGGATCTACTTCTCATAGCGTAGCAGACGACTTCTAGGTCATGGCGTGGTTCGCCTCTAGTTCTCAGAATCGTTGATTTCACGTTGGAAATAAACTTTTTTTTGTCAGATTCATGTGATGAAAAGAATCTCAAATGAATTTTCATTTCATACGATGTATTATGAAACTCATTGTGTCAAGGATCAGGGATATAAAACACACAACTACTGTCCTGTTCACTAATTCCAGAGCACCCTGTTTTCCCGGTTTTCTCTAAAATATGATAATGTCATCTTCCAAAAAGATATCAATTTCATAGTACTCCTTTAGTCGTAACAGAAAATACCATTCTTTTGGCTGTGCGTCAGCTAAGTTAGAAATAGGACGGAAAATAAAAAGTCTACGGGGATTTTCTATAGTAAAATCGATGAAAATGCGTGACGTCAGGAGCTTTGACGTCACTGTTTACCATTGTTGACACGGAGAACAAAATGGCGGCGGCTTGAAATTAACATGGGAATTTCCCGTAGACATTTTATTTTTTCATTTTGCGGGTTGAAGGCAGCTGATAGGGTAAGTTGAAGTTAATTTCCACATGCCAAGAAATTCGGCGTATGCTTAAACCTGGGGTGGTCCCTTTGGGCTGGGCTGGGCTGGGCTGGGCTCAACATTGGGCTGGGCTCAGTATTGGTCTGGTCCCATTTCCAGACGATTGACCTTAAATTTGTATTTCAGGACACCGAGGTGTTTGACTCCCTATATCAAGACGACAAAAGTTCAATGTGTCTGTGCGATTTGATACACTCTCTAATTACAACACTTCATCCTCCCCGTTTAACCCTCATGGGAATCTATGATTCTGCCGTAAGGCTTTATAGGATTCAGATGCTATTTATTGCGCGTTTTAAAATGTGTTGAAAATTAGATTGAATTGCTGTTAACGTATGCAATGATGCATAAAAGAGATATATTCATATTTAAAATAAAAGTAAGTTATGTATTTTGGTATTTCAATTAAAGATTATGTCATATGCATATGTTGGGCTAAGTATAAAGAATTTCTGCTTCTTTTATGTTTGGACAAAAATCACCCATGAACAATTTATATGAAAAATGTTTTTTGGCTAACCTTATTCACAATTATTTTGATATGTAATCCCCCCCAAAAAATTAAACTTTGATATTTTTCCGATAATCTGATATGATTGTAAAAGTATAAATAAACTCAATTTACTAGACACTGTAGATAAAATAAGATTTTTTTATTGAAAGATTATGAGTTAAATCATAAAATCTAAGACGACCCTTTATGGGGGGTCCTTTATTATATTAATTCTTTGTATGTGATAGTATTACCTACAAGAAATTATTATCAAATAATTAAATCCCGCAAGTACATTTATATTGCAAATATGACATATATCCCTGCTACATGTAATAACTTTGCAATATAGTGTACTTACGGGATTTACTATTCCCAAAATATGTAGAACACTTATAAAAGATAAGAAAGCGTAATAAATTGGTATATTGATACATGCATGTACATGTAAAACATAATTATCTACAATTATCAACAATTGAAATTAAAATACATTGTATATAGCCTGCCTATGATAATAATAAATTTATCTATATTCTATGCATTATTGAATACAGCAATTCAAAGTAATTTTGAACACATTTAAAAAAGCGCAATGTAACGGCAGAATCATTTAAATTCTCATGGGATGCTGAAGTGTTGTAATTAGACAAAGGAATGGAAAAAAAAAAAATAGAAATGGAAATGTGTAGAGAGTGTATCAAATCGCACAGACACATTGAACTTTTATTGTCGTCTTGATATAGGGAGTCAAACACCTCGGTGTCCTGAAACTGTAAACAAATTTAAGGTCAATCGTCTGGAAATGGGACCAGACCAATACTGAGCCCAGCCCAATGTTGAGCCCAGCCCAGCCCAGCCCAAAGGGACCACCCCAGCTTTTAGCATACGCCCAAGAAATTCTGTTCAAATCTGCCGGTCGTTTCGATACGGTAGCTTATTAAAACAGCTGGTATCATAATAGATGATAATTTATAACGTTTAACTCTGTAGAAACTAAATCGCTAAGGATTTCTTGGTATGGGAGAGTTTCTTTCAGGTAGCATCCCTGTATTGATTTTTACTATGTATTTCATTGTACGTTTTCTCAATATATCTTGTTTTACGAAGAAGTACGGGGTGAAAGACACCATTCATTTTGTAGACTAATATTCCATCTCCCATCTATAAAAAAAAACAGCATAGGTTATGTACCTGTTAAGAGATTTCTTTTCTGCAGAACAACACAGGGGTATGTTTACATCATGATTACAAGAATGACAAGCGTGTTTCGCACTCTGTGTATAAATTTCGTACATCGATTAACCGGGACATATAGGTTATCAAATATGCTCTTAATTTAAAATGTATATATTTACTTTTTCCGTGCATGCATGTTTCAAAACAATTTTTGTGTCTAAATTACACTTTTCTCTGTTTTAATTGTGTATCTATGGTAAACAAAGACGCCATGTTTCTTGTTACAAATTTGATTGGTTCAATACCTCCATGACCCCTTCAGCTCCTTCCGAATTGAACTGAATATGGCAAGCCGTCTTCGCCTTTAGAAACAAAACTCCATTCCTCGATGAAGAGAGAGAGAGAGAGAGAGAGAGAGAGAGAGAGAGAGAGAGAGAGAG